>CM058043.1:83463026-83687764 GCA_030169165.1 Centaurea solstitialis
TAAAAAATAGTTCATGGGGCAAATAATTTAAACTTAAAAAAAAAGTTTTTTTGGATTTTTCATCATTCAAAATATAATAATTTGCAAACGTTTTTTTTGCCTTAAGGCCCAAAACCAAATTTTAAAATGGCCCGGGTGGGAAAGACCGGTACCTTTCCCTTTTAAACCCCGAGGGGGAAACCCCCCCAATTTGAGTATGAAGGGAAACGCGAAGGGATGAAGGAGCATGGGCAAGGTGGTGCCATTACCCCCCCCAACCCCAAACCCCCCCCCCCCTTTTCCCTCAAAAATCTCTCTCTTCTTTTCTTTTTTTTTTTTATTTTTTTAATTTAATTTTTAGAGGGGGTTTTGGAAATTTGGTACGGAAAATGGAAGGGTTTGGAAGGGGTTTTAGTAAAGCAATGTGAAGATTAGGGACCAGCCGGAAAAGGGGTAGAGGGGAAACTTTTAAAGGGAAAGACCTTACTTTTCAAAAATTGTTTAACTAAAAAACCCAAATGTTTTTTTTAACTATCTTAAAACATTATTAAAACAACAACTATGAAATACCAACAACCGGGGGGGGGTTTTTAAATCCATGTCCACCCAAAAAAAAAAGAAACACCAAAAACCCCCTGGGTTTTTAAAAAATCTCATGTTACACACAAATACTAGAAACACCAACAACCCAGGGGATTTTTAAATCTCATGTTACACAAAAAAAAACTATGAAATACCAACAACCCTTTGGGGTTTTTTAAAAAAGTTTTAAAAAATGTTTGTGGGTTTTAAAAAACCAAACTTTTTCCTTCAAACAAATATGAGATTAAAAAAGAAACTAATGGGGGTCGTTTGCTAAATACTTACCTTGGTAAAGCCTTTTATGGGTTTAAATTTCCTTTTCGGGGGAAAAATAAAAAAGACCAAGAATTATATTTGATAAGAGGGAAAAAAGGGTTTGTAACTCTCAGTCGGTAAAAGGGAAGTAATAAAAATGATTTTTATCTAGTAAATGTTTAAATAGGTTTTTAAACACTTTTTCAAATTTAAACCTTTTGATGGATATGAATTCATTCAAACCCTCAAATGAAAAGAAACATAGAATCTAGAGACCATTCTTTTCCCATAAAACGTTTTAATAAGCCTTTAGTTTATCCAATTTAATTATTCATTTTAAAAAAAAGTTAAATATTTGAATGGGGTAGGCCTTTTTTTGATCTTATCAAAATTTCTTTTATTTTAGCTTTAGTATCAAACAACAAATAATTTACGTTTCAATTTGATGGTCTTCTTTTGATATATAAATTTTTATATGTCCAAAGTAAGAAATAAAAATCAAACAAATTTTGGGATCGCATGGCAGTATCTTGGTAGTTACTCATTACATAGTAATTTAAAGACATCTTAATAAGCCAACTTAATAGAATGTCTATGATTTAAAAAAATTTAGACATATGTTCATAGTTATGCACCTTTGCTCTACTATGGGCTGTAACTCGTAAACAACTTCTTTTGGAGGGTGAATCGTGAATTTTGAAAAGAAACAAAATGAAAATAGGGGTTTATTTCATAGTATAAAAAATTTAGTTAAAAAACCTTTTTCTAAGTACTTGTATCCTTAATAAGGAAAAGACTAATTGACCGTTTACAAAATGTTTACCTAAACACTTATTCAGGGGCGGACCTACTCACACGCTCAACCGTTTCGTCGTAATGGAAATTTTTTATTGATGGTTGTTATGCACCTGCTTAATTTTGAAGTGTGCTCCTGTATATATTTTTAAAACCATGCTTAGAAACAAATTATTTACATGGTGTATTGGCTGAAGGTGCTGCTTATTGAACTCAAGCTTGCTGGTTCGAATCTTTGTGGCGTTGTAAAAGTTTTTTATACTTTAAAATCTGATTGAGAAAACAAATGCCTTGTGTTGGTGTATTTTACTTTTTTATATTTTTAATTACTAACAAAATAAATATGTTTCTAAAGCTCTTCAAATTAACACCTCAACTATAAATAACAAATACTTACCAATCAATTTCTAATATTTGTAATTTATAAATTTGATCTTCCTTTTATTTCTTCTTTTATATACAAATCATTTAAGATCAAGTTGTTTTCTTGAGATCTGTGAAATTAAGTTTTTATATTTGAACATTCACGGCAAAATACCGTATGGTAACCTTAATAGTCTTTTTGCTATAAAGATTTGGATTTTTTTTTACCTTCACAATATTTTTTGTTGTAAAGTTTCAAATGTAAAAACTTGATCTTACCGGTCTCAAAACACATGTTTATCCAAAATTAATTGAAAAGGAAAAAGAAAATAATCTCATTTACACAAACTTTATTTTAAAGTTTTTCTATAATACTTGAAAACCAATTATTATTTTTCCGTATATGACATCATCACACATGTTTGTGTAAAAAACTTTGCATTTGTTGTCACTTACTGAGCAATAATAAAGTCCCTTCGTGAAACTAAGAACATGCCAAGTATAAGACATAATCTTGCATTATGTTCAAAAAGTTAAAGTCGATTTATTTTGTAATAATGTATTGTATTAGATCGACACAATTGATCTATTTTACGAAGTTAAACCATGTTATTTTTCCTTGGGTTAAAACGATGTTTTAGTTGGCCTTTGATTGACTTTAAGGGTGCACCTGCTCAGGAAAAATCCTAGGTCCGCCACTGCACTTATCAAGTCATATTACCTTACAAATGAACATTGTAAGGACCCAAAGTCTTACCACGGTAAGTACTTACCGGGAAAGTTGTTGCATATAATACCGTTTTGTTGGATTAAAATCTTATTTGGTAAGTAAGTAATAATGTTGAATTTTACCAACAAGTGCTTATCCGAATAAGTGTTTGGTAAACGGTCCCTAAGAGCATCTTCACTAGAGTCTTCTTTTTATATCCACCTCATCTCCAACTCATCAAATTAAGAACTCTCTTAAATGTCAACAATGATAGTTCTCTTATAAGAATCTCTATTTGTAGATCCCGACGGTTTTTTCAACATCAATAATAATTATAAAGTCAAGAAAAATAAAATAAAAACTAGCAAATATCAAGGTTATTTTTTTTTGGAAGAGGTATCCCAAACCACATTGGGCCCAGACTAATCCTCGGCAATTTTGGGCCAAAGCCCGACTGTGAAAGCATGCAGCCCAGGGTCGAAGCCCCTGTACCTCCAGAATGCGTCCCCTAGGGCTCGAACTCGAGTTCACCACTATGTAGTGGCCAAGCCTTACCACTAGGCTAACACTCCTTTGGTATCAAGGTTCTTATTTAAGAATCCAAAGAAGATGTGATTCTTTTAAGAACTTAGTAGCTCTTACAAGCAACTCCATTTTTTACTTGTAAGAACCTTGCATTGGAATGCTATCAGGTACGAGACCATAACCACCCATCTTACTATGTCATTTATAGGAATGACCACGGGGCAAGTTTTGCCTCCCCTTCCCCAAAGCCAAAATTAAAATACATTCCCGTCCTAGCCCCGTTCCCCATCGGGTTTTTATTTGGGGCGCCCCTGTTGGGGAACCGTAGGCACTAACGGTGCGCAGCGGATAACAAAACGATTCCCAAACCCGGACCCATCTTAAACCATAACAGATACAATCAAGTGGGTTTATCGGTTTACCTTTTGCGATTAAACTTCCGGAAAGCTGGTAGGGGATACACCGCTACTGACACCACGCGAGAGGTTGCTAGACCACCGTTACTGATCGGAAAAATTCCGATCGATGTGTGAGAGAGAGAGAAAACCGACGGTTGGGAGAGAGAGAGTGAGATCTAGAGATTTTTGTAGGAATTGTTCAACTGTTAATCAAAGCCCCAACCCTTTATTTATAGGATCATATAAGGCAGTGATTTAACCTAATTATGATTCCTTTCATAATTATCCTTCCAATTAATTCCTTAATTAATCCTTTAATTAATTTTACTAATTAATTGAAACAAATAAATAATTATTTAACTAATAATTATTTAGTTCTCTCTCTCTTCTCATATATCTCTTTTTCACACAAATTTCTCAATTAGGTGTGCAGCGGTGTGACCTACTAGTGTCTTATAACATTGGACACGGTAACCCTGTTACTGTCTCGCACACAATCCTAACAGACTCCCACTTGTGCTAGACACGTAACTACACCTGTTACCATTAGCCTAAGGAGGTCCCTAGCCAGACACTTAGGTTAACCAGGTTATAAGATCTCTTACATCCAGAGATACAATTCACGCTTGAATTTGTACACAGGTTCATTCCTTTTGCACACGATATTTCTAAAGTGATTTAAGACATGGAGTGGAGGATTCATTTCTTAAGATCAAGTATTTCTTGACTCTGATTTCGATTGCCTGCAGTAACGGATATTACTAAATAACCCCTGTTATTCTATCCGAGCGTGGCCACGCGTTTTCTGCCAATCTTAATCGTCAAGGGGCCCGGAAATATCTCTCTTATGAAAGAGGTGCAAATCCCTTCTTGACTACTTGCATTTGGATCCACGGCTTCCGCTGCATCTAGTCACGTCCCGTATGGCCACCCAGTTACGGTGCAGCGTTAGTACGTGCTAAGAGTACAGTGGTCCTCGTGTTCCCAAACCAAGTATCTCAGGTCTAAGGACAACCTATCAAGTCAGTGCCTATGACTGAGGCTCCATGAAGCAGACTTGATTACTGGTCACTTCCAATACCCAAACACTCTGATGAGTATCTATAAATACTTGGTCACATCACTTGTGCTTTTATTCTCTACTTTGAATAAATCATCAAGTATCTATAATAGCGTTAAACTTCCTATTGAAATTCCCATTTCAATAAGTGGCTACGGAAATTTAGATTTCATACAAAACTTTGTAAAATCAAGGATATGTTAAATATGCGAAAAATAGTTAATTTAGAACAATCATGAAATTAAAACCTCCATTTATTTCCAACACACTGTGAAATAAAAACTTTACATGATTATATTGTTTCTAAATTAGACTATAGTAATAATTAATAAACTAAGTACTAGCTACTGGCTTCCAGGTACTGCATCCCTATGGAATTCGCATGTGACTCATGCTTTGCCCTTGCTAGTGGCTTTGTCAGCGGATCTGCGACATTGTCTTCTGTTGGAATCTTGCATATTCTCACATCTCCTCTTCCAATGATCTCTCGGATGAGGTGATACTTTCTGAGCACGTGTCTCGACTTGTGATGTTCTCTAGGTTCCTTTGCTTGCGCCACGGCTCCTGAGTTATCACAGAATATATCTATCGGTCTCGAGATACTGGCAACCACTCTGAGATCCGATAGAAAATTCCTCAGCCAGACAGCTTCCTTTGCTGCATCACATGCTGCAATGTACTCTGCCTCTGTAGTTGAGGCTGCAATCGTGTCCTGCTTCGAGCTCTTCCACGAGATCGCACCTCCGTTTAGGGTAAAGACGTACCCTGACTGTGACCTGAAGTCATCTCTGTCGGTCTGGAAACTAGCGTCAGAGTATCCTGTGACACTAATTTCATCCTCAGAACCTCCAAAGACCAAGAACATTTCTTTCGTTCTTCTCAGATATTTGAGAATGTTCTTGACAGCCACCCAATGGGGCTCACCTGGATTCTGTTGGTATCTGCTCGTAACACTTACTGAGTAAGCAACATCGGGCCTAGTACATAGCATGGCATACATAATCGATCCAATTGCAGAAGCATATGGAACCGATTTCATTCTGTCCTGATCCTCACTAGAAACAGGACACTGTGTTTTACTTAACACTATGCCATGTTGCATTGGAATGAATCCTTTCTTGGATTCATCCATCCTGAATCTTTTCAGGACCTTGTCAATGTATGTACTCTGACTAAGTCCGATAAGCCGCTTAGATCTGTTTCTGTAGATCTTTATACCTAGTATATAAGCGGCTTCTCCAAGGTCTTTCATCTGGAAACATTTACTTAACCATTCCTTAACACTCTGTAAAGTTGGTACATCGTTTCCTATGAGTAGTATGTCATCTACATACAAGACCAGGAAGGTTACTATGCTCCCACTGAACTTGGTGTAAACACATGGCTCGAACTCACTTTTAGCGAAACCAAACTCTTTGATTCGCTCGTCGAAGTGTAAGTTCCAGCTTCGAGATGCTTGCTTCAATCCATAAATAGATTTTAGCAGCTTACACACCTTATTAGGATTCTTAGGATCTTCAAACCCCTCTGGTTGTTCCATATAGACGTCTTCTGTTAACTTTCCATTCAGAAAGGCTGTCTTGACGTCCATTTGCCAAATCTCGTAGTTAAAGTACGCTGAGATGGCCATTAGAATTCTAATTGACTTTAGCATGGCCACTGGTGAAAAGGTTTCATCATAGTCGATACCATGAGTTTGTGTGAATCCTTTTGCGACCAGTCTGGCCTTGAAGGTGTGTACATTTCCATCCATGTCGGTTTTCTTCTTGAAAACCCATTTGCGTCCAACAGCTTTACAGTGTTGTGGCAAATCAGTCAACTCCCAGACTTGGTTGTCATACATGGATTGCATCTCGGCCTTCATGGCTTCCTGCCATTGTTCAGACTCACTGCCTGACACAGCTTCTCCATAGGATGTTGGTTCATTTAAGTCTCCACTGTCTTGAGAGACCAAGAACCCAAGATACCTATCTGGTTCTTGTCTTATCCTACTGGATCTGCGAAGGTCCTGTGTTTGCACTTCCTCAATCGGCTCTGATTGAGGTTCAACATTGCTATGTTGAATTTCTGGCTCAACAACTGGCGTAGTGCTTTCTTCGTCTACTATCTGTAGATCTACATCCTTTCTGGTGTTCTCTAAACTGAGAAACTTTTCTTCCAGAAATTTTCCATTTCGAGCAACAAACACTTTGTTCTCTTCAGGGTTGTAGAAATAATATCCCACGGTGGTCTTGGGATATCCAACGAAGAAACACTTGTCGGATTTGGGTTTTAGTTTTTCTGAGGTAGGTCGTTTGACGTAAACCTCACAACCCCAAATTTTTAGAAAAGATATGTTGGGTTTCTTACCCTTCCACAACTCATATGGAGTCTTTTCTACCGACTTTGTTGGCGCTCTGTTCAGTATGTGTGCTGCTGTTTCGAGCGCGTGTCCCCAGAATGATACTGGCAGCGAAGAATGACACATCATCGTTCGTACCATGTCTAGTAAGGTACGATTTCTCCTTTCTGATACACCGTTCATCTGAGGTGTATACGGAGGTGTAAGTTGGGATACAATCCCACACTCCATCAGATGATTGTCAAACTCATCACTGAGATATTCGCCACCACGATCTGACCGTAAGAACTTGATCCTCTTGTCAAGTAGATTCTGTACTTCATTCTGATATTCCTTGAATTTCTCAAAGGTTTCAGATTTATGTCTCATCAAGTAGACATATCCATACCTACTGAAGTCGTCAGTGAAGGTAATGAAGTACCGGTATCCTCCTCTTGCTACATGACTGAAAGGTCCACATACATCTGTGTGGATTATTTCAAGCAAGTCAGTAGCCCTTTCATTCTCACTGTTGAAAGGTTGCTTTGTCATTTTACCAGATAAACAAGATTCGCAATTATCAAAAGGTTTGTAGTCGAAATTTCCAAGAAAACCTCCTTTCAGGAGTAGTTCAACACGTTTCTTGTTTATATGGCCCAAACGACAATGCCAGAGGTAAGTCTGATCCTCAATATCCTTGGATCGCTTACTTATATGATAGATTTCACTATTGTTGTCTTTAAGATTTACAGTGTATAGACCATCTACGGGTGTTGCTTTAAAATAGAAAATATTATCTTTAAAAACTGAAATCATTTTATAAGAATATTTATAGTAAAAGCCTTGGTCTACCAACAAATCAAAAGACAATACATTCTTAATCATATTTGGAATATAATAACAATTATCCAGTTCCAAAACTAGACCCGAGGGTAAACTAAGACTATAAGATCCCACGGCTTCAGCAATCAACGGAGTGCCTTCGCCCACTCGTAGGTTCGAACGGTCCTTCCTCAGAGTCTTTCTTCTAGTGAATCCCTGTAAATGATTACAAATGTGGTTACCACTGCCTGTATCAATTACCCATGATTCATAAGAAGTGATTAAGCAATCTATCATAAAGATACCTGGAGTATCGGGTAAACCGATATCCATCTGGTCGATGTTCATCGAGTGCTCGCAAATATCCTCGCTGCCGCACTCTGGGCAACTCAGATCTCCCAGCTCATCTATTATGTCAGTGTCCATGAGATTCGCAGGTTCGGGTACTGGCTCTAGACTGGCCAGGATATCTTCATGAACTTTATCCACGTCGCTCTTTGGTTCCTTCATGTAGGCACTAGCTGTGTCCTGAACTTCCTTTGTGAGGGAGAACCACATGAGATACACTAACTCTTCCTGAGTCATCTTGTACCCCAGACGTGATAAACATTTAAAAAGCCTTCTCATATCAACAAGATGGTTTTTAACTGACTGACCCTTCTGTAGCTTCAGGGAGAGAATCTCTTGCATGATCAATAACTTTCCCGTGTGCTTGTAGAGACCTAGCTGGTTCTCCACATCTCTCACAACCTCGTGACATGATTTAACTCTTAAATCTCCCGTGAACTCGGGTGACATAGAGAAAATCAGAATGGACATTACATCCGATTCATCTGTCAAGTATCTAAAATACTCAGCAAATTCCTCTTCAGGGGCATTGCTTTTAGGTCGTGATACGGGTTTGTTGATCACATAAAGCTTATCCTGGGCACATAAAACGTTCCTCAAGTGTAACTTCCAAACTGGAAAGTTATGGCCCGTAAGCTTCCACTTGCCCATAATAAGGCGAAGTGACTCTTCAGGTGAATAAAACGGAATACTAATTTGAGACATCTACAGAAGAATATAAAATTCCAGTTTTAGTTTATAATTATACAATTCTAATAAATTATTACCCTTAAAATAAATTTATTAGACTAGAATCCATATCTCACATGTGTCGGGAAGCATGTGATCATGTCAAACCGACTCATGCGATCTATGGTAGGTAAAACTATACCAATCGTATTCCTATCTGAAAATACGACTTCTAGATCGTCGGGACATCGGATATTAAAAATCCGTGCATATTTAGTCCCTCTAGTGCATTTTGGCCTGGTACCACCCAGTGAATAAATAATTACCAAAATAGATTGCACCACCCGGGACCTGGACAAACTCTGGCCGGTACCACCCGGAGATAATTCGCAGAGTTTTATCTCCCTCCAGTTTCGGTTTGAACACGGACGTTCATAGTGTGTGCACTTACAACGCCCTATGTACCTTACACCGGAGGTGCCCCTAAAGTGGGTTGCACTTACTAATCTATAATTTTAACAAGGGTCAAAAATGCCAGTTTTCAAAACTTTGGATTTAAACACAAACTGTATTTTATCCAATTTTAAAAAACACTTATATTTAATTAAAAAACGTAACTACGTAATATGATTAAATATAAACAACCACGCAGACCAAAAATCGTAAACAACCACGCAGTTAAAAAAAACATGTCATAGTCAAGAACCCTTAACTATTGTCGTTTTGTGAGCCAACCCAAAACGACGGTCTAATTCCTAAGGGACAAAATTTCTCGGTGCTCCCACTGGCTCCAAGCTCCATGATTGTCTCCTTGACTCCGTCTTCGGGTCTCGATTTATTTACAACTTTAAATTACATATAATCGGGTTGTAAATGGCACGCAGGCCTCCCGTAAATAATAAATAAATAAAACATGAAAAACACAACCACGGGTCAAAAGGGTTTGACTATGACGTAAACAGATAATTTTAATTACTGATTTATCAAGAGATTTAAAATTAAAAATTAAAATTATCCCTAGGGTTTTAAAACCTATCTGGTTTAGATAACCCTTATCCGTTATTGAACTGATCTCGATCACGATACTATCGATCCAACCAACGATGGTAGTGATTTGGTGTCACCACCTCCGCCGTGTTATAGCAACACTATCACACCATCGCCGCCACCACCACAAACGGTGGTGTGGCGGTCGATTGAGAGACCAACGGCAGCAGCAGCGTAATGCCGCCACCACCGCCGCCTCTCGGCGGGTTAGTCGATCACCATAGATCTCCGCCGGCAACAGCAGCGGTTTAACACCACCGCTGCCACCGCGGTCGCACAACAACACCACCATCGCCGCGACATTGGCGGCCTCCTGGCCACCATCGCCGGTCGTCCGGTCACGATCACCACCCGTGGCGAGGCCGTAAGGCAGCCCGGTGGTTTGATCGATCACCACTGCCATTATCGACGACAACGGTAGCAAAAAACCACCGCTGCCGCCGTCCCTCTATCTCGATCAGCAACACGATCGTCGCCACCACCACTATTGGTCCGATTGTTATTACCACCGGCAACGATTTTGATGGAATCAACCATCGCCATCATCACCGGTTTGGAATTCGACGGCAGCCGTGGCTTGCGCCACTACCACCGTCGCGTCCGGCGACAACAAACGGCCACGCCGCCATCATCACGACAGCAGCGGCTAGCTGCCGCCACCGCCACGATGCGCGGTTTTAAACAAAAAACGTACCGCCATCACCACCGCCGATGAATCGGCCTGGTGGTTGAACCGATCACCACCGTTACCACAATCGGTGGTATGGTGGTCGGTTTTCTGCCGCATCCCCATCGCCACCATACGGCTGTGTGGTGGTTTTCGATCATAACAGCCGCCGCTACCACCATTCGGTGGTGCGGTGGTCTTTGGGTTTGGCAGCCGGCGGCCACCACCAACTGTGGTGAGCCGTCGATGGCTTAGTGGTGGTTGGCCTGGTGGTTCGGTTGGCTAACTGCCGCCGTTCCACCGCCAGTTTCCGATTCATTAGGTTTTTATAAAAATTCAATTTTTAACAATAATTCAAAGCATATAAAATCAAAATTTTAAACCTAATCAAACAGACAATTAAACCTGATCTGTAGGTTTAAGAAGTGGCTCTGATACCACTGTTGGGGAACCGTAGGCACTAACGGTGCGCAGCGGATAACAAAACGATTCCCAAACCCGGACCCATCTTAAACCATAACAGATACAATCAAGTGGGTTTATCGGTTTACCTTTTGCGATTAAACTTCCGGAAAGCTGGTAGGGGATACACCGCTACTGACACCACGCGAGAGGTTGCTAGACCACCGTTACTGATCGGAAAAATTCCGATCGATGTGTGAGAGAGAGAGAAAACCGACGGTTGGGAGAGAGAGAGTGAGATCTAGAGATTTTTGTAGGAATTGTTCAACTGTTAATCAAAGCCCCAACCCTTTATTTATAGGATCATATAAGGCAGTGATTTAACCTAATTATGATTCCTTTCATAATTATCCTTCCAATTAATTCCTTAATTAATCCTTTAATTAATTTTACTAATTAATTGAAACAAATAAATAATTATTTAACTAATAATTATTTAGTTCTCTCTCTCTTCTCATATATCTCTTTTTCACACAAATTTCTCAATTAGGTGTGCAGCGGTGTGACCTACTAGTGTCTTATAACATTGGACACGGTAACCCTGTTACTGTCTCGCACACAATCCTAACAGCCCCATCGGGGATTTTTTCATGCCTCATCCCCAACGCAATGGGGAATCTCCGGACCTAGCCCGATCATTGAAAAAAAATTCAAAATAAAAAATACTTGATCATGTCCAAATATGATTTTATATTATACTGAATATATATATCGAGACAGAGGTACCATGCCCCATCCCTGGACCCAAAAAATCCCAGTAACCCGACTCTGACCCGAAATGGTGCAACTCTTCCCGAACTTAGTTAGGGTTCGCGTTTTCCCGTCGGGTTTGAGGTGTTATGTCTTTCCTAAAACAAAGGGTTCATGTATGAGACAAAGTAATAAAGAAAATCAATCCTGGAAATATGTTCAAGATTAGATTATTCATCCCTAGACAAAAATCATCCTGGAAATATTTTCAAGATTACATTATCCAACCACAAAAACAAGGATTACCTAGGATATTAGAAATGAAAAACTCTCCTCCAGTTTGTACGTTGAACACACACACACACACACAGGGAAAGAGATAGAGAGTGAAGAATTGAGAGGGAATTCTAGCAAACCGACTATAACTGAGAAATACAGGTTTTCGTTTTGCACTTTTTTCCTCCAGTTTGTAGTTGGAGAGAGTGAACGATTAAGTTATGAGTAGAGTTCACTTTTGGTCCTCAACATTTGTCAAGTTTAACAGTTTTCGTCCCTCAACTTTGTTTTCTCATATTTGTCCCCTACGTTTGTTAATTCTCAATGCATTTCATCCCTCATCGTAACAACAGTTAACTCCACTTTAATTAGAGGTATTTTAATCATTTGACATATTTTCTTAATTTTGTAAAAGCCATCAAAATATAGGAACCTGATATGTAATTAAGTATTGTATATATACACACACACATACAGAATGATCGCCTTCTTCTCACACATCACCACCCCATCCCTTGATCATCTTCTTCCTAGACGTCACCTCGTCGGTCGGAAAAAACCACCCCAATCAACCTCCATGGATGAAAAAAATAAAGTCTTCGTCAATACCCCCCCCCCCCCCCCCCGGTTCCTTATCTTCTACGATGTACCTCGCCCTCCATTAAATCACCCCAACTCAACCTCTATGGATGCAAAAAATTAAGAAAGAAAACTATTGAAGTGGTCAAACGTCAAGGACGAAAAATGAACTTTACTCTCAAGTTTTTTAACGATTGAATTACATTTTAGTCCCTCCTACCACTCCTACCTCCGATTTGGTTTTATTTTATGGGTCTTTTTGTGTTGATTTTCTATTTTTACTTTGGATATGTGTTTTACGGAGGCAAGAGGGACCAAAATGCAATTCAATCCTTAAAAAAACTTAAGAGTAAAGTTCACTTTTCGTCCTTGACGTTTGACCATTTCAACGAGTTTCATCCCTTATTTTTTGCATCCATTGAGGTTAAGTTGGGGTGATTTTATTGGAGGAAGAGGTACACCGTAGAAGATAAGGAATAGGATATTGACGAAAACCTTATTTTTTGCATCCATGGGGGTTGAGTTGGGGTGGTTTCGCCAACCGAGGAGGTGGGCGTCCAAGAATAAGATGGTCATGATGGGTGGGGAGGTGACGTGTGAGAAGAAGACGATCAATATATATATATATATATTATATAGTTAATTACATAACATGTTCTTATATTTTGATGGCTTTTACAAAAACAACAAAATTAAGAAAAGAGGTCAAATGATTAAAATACCCCTAATTAAAGTAGAGTTAACAGAAAAAGTTAACGGCCGTTACCATGAGGGATGAAATGTGTTGAGAATTGACAAACGTGAGGGACAACTATAAGAAAACGAAGTTGGGGGATGAAAACCTTAAATTTGACAAACGTTGAGGACCAAAAGTAAACTTTACTCATAACTTAATAGTTCACTCTCTCCAACTACAAACTAGAGGAAAAAATTGCAAAATGAAAACCGTATTTCTTGATTACAACCATTTATGTTGGAATTCGGTCTCAATCCTTCACACACTCTCTCTCTCTCTGTTCAACTACAAATTGGAGGTAAATTTATCATTTCTAAGATCTTTACGTTTTCCTTGTTTTTGTGGATGAATAATCTAATCTTAAAAAGATTTCCAGGATTGATTTTCGTTTACGGATGAATAATCTAATCTTGAAAACATTTAAAGGATTGATTTCCATTTAGTACTTTGCCTCATACATTAACCCCTGTTTTAGGGATGACAGAAAACCTCGAACCCGGAGAGAGAAACCGAACCCCGACTAAGTCCGGGTCAGGTTGCACCATTTCCGATCGGGGTCGGGTAATAGGGAAGTTTTCAGGGATTTTTCGGGTTTGAGGACGAGGCAAGGTACCCCCGCCCCGATATTTATATATATATATATATATATATATAGAAAGAGAGAGAGAGAGAGAGAGAGAGAGAGAGAGAGAGAGAGAGATTTTCTTTTGTGAACCAATATTTTTGTGTGAACTTGTAAACTTAATCCTAGCCATCCAAATCTTATCTTGACGGTCAAGATTAACCATGAAAGTTTCCTAAAATCATGGGTGGTTAGATAAATCATGAAACTAATCTTGACCATACATCTTGAATTTGAACGGTTGAGATATGGTTCACAAGTTCACACACATTTATTGGTTTACAAATGAAAATCCACACACACACACACACACACACACATATATATATATATATATGTAGGGGAAGGTTCAAATGAGAAGCATGTCAATTTAAGAAAAAGTGAGGAGTAATCTCAGCCACTCATCTCGTGGTTACGGTGGACGTGATCACAGATGATTGACGCGATTCATGGGAATCTAGAGATTATTAAAGGGGGACCGGTCAAAGCTGCATTTGTTGACCGAGATGAGTGGTTGAGATTGCTCCTCCTGCGTTTTCTTAAATAGTTATATTTTTCGTATGAACCTCCCTCTATATATGTATGTATATTGAATATAAAATAAAATTATCTAAAAAGTATATAAAATATAAAGTTAGATATGTGTGTGTGTGTGTTTGTGTTGTTTATTCAACAATTAACTTGTTTAAATTAAATTAGTAAGTAGTATCAAGTTAAATTATTTCATATTTGGACATGATTTTCGAGCAATTTTTATTTTGGATTTTTCTAATGATCAGGTCGGGTTCGGGGATAGGGGATTCCCCATTGGGCCGGGGCCGGGGAATAAAAGTTCCCCGACGGGAAACGAGGTGGGAACGGAGATGTATTTTAATTTCGCGGACGGGGACAGGGGACACAAAACCTACCCCGTTGCCATTCCTAGTCATTTAGATGTCCAACAACCTTACCCCATAAGAGTGCGTTTGGTACGCAGAACAGGATGAGACAAGATAGGACATGACAGACTTGTCCCATATTTGGCAGACATCTATGTGGGACACAACAAAACTAAGTAGAACCAAAGTGAGACAAGTTTGTTCCATCGTACCCCAGAAACTAAGTGGAACAAGGTCAGATACCTCTCAAAATACAGATTGATTTACTCTTTCATAATAATTGTCTCATACTTAAGGGTGAGCAAAAATCGATCAAATTCGAAAATCCGATTTTTTGGCGAGTTACTTGGTTCGGGTAGGGTCTCCGTACCTGTCAACCGAACCTACTGGAAACCCAAATATAACATTTTATTAATATTTTTTGTAACTTTTTTATGTAATTCTTTGAGGAATGAACTTTATTTTTATTAGTTTTAGTATTTTCTATCGAATTAATTTTAATATTTAATGATTAAGCATTTAAAACGAAGGATTAAGATTAAATTTATAACCATTGTATATAATATACGAGTAAAATTTTCACTTGATAGTTTTTTTGTTCAAATTTTGTTACTTAAAAAATATATGTACGTTCATCTTATAATTTTGTTGCATACTATTTCTATTTTCTACTAATTTGGTGGAAAAAGAAAAGAAAAGAAAAATATATATATTGTTAAAACACGAACTTGACTCCGATTAAATCCGAGTCCTACCCTAAACATGTCTTACCAAATGTTAAACAGCTGTTCTGTCTTGTTCTATCATGTCTAGATACCAAACACACCCTAAGGTAAACAAGGATGGCTGAAGTTTGCTATATTCATCAAATATGACAACATATAGAGATGGATTTTAAAGGTGATTCTAAATGAAGCTAGTCTATCCTATTTGAACTACTTCCTATAAATTAGTAGGAAGGGGGGTTCAAATAACATGTAGAATAGGGTTCGTTTAGAATCACCCGATTCTAAAAACATCCGCACCTGCATCCGTCCGAAGATCTGGTGACCTCCAACCCACAAATAAGGTGTTCTTCATAAGCCAAATTAGAAGACACAAAAACAGTAGTAGCATAATTTATTCGATAGCGAGTACATACATATTATGACTACCATTTTTATTCGGGCTTTCTACATGTAATGATGGAGAATTTGATTAAATCCTTCTTAAATCCTTCAATCATCAATGGCATTGCCATTGCTCCTCTTATGGTCTTCCACCCTAATCAATTTCAATACAAAGATAAAAACCATATTAAGAATGCTAAAAAATCAATATGTTCTCCAGCTGTATACGAACTAAAAGAAAAAGAAAGTAAAAGAAGCTTGTGTTACCGCTTCGTAGCAATGAAGTGATGCCCGTCCAAGACAACGCTGTTTTGATTACTGCTGGCCAAAATGGGGCGACGTTGGGAGACCAATCTGCTGCTTTAATATCCTGAAAAATGTGGACATTATAAGTTGCAATTTCGAATCCTTAAAGGCCAGTTTGGTTGGTGGGATTGGATGGGATCTGGAATTGGGTGTCATTCCAATTGTACGTTTGGTTTAAAGGAATGTCATGAATTGAAATCTTACAAACATTGGATTTTAGAGATCCCATGGGGATAGTTGGTATTTCATGTGATTTCATAGGATTTGAGCATAATGATTTTTAACATATGTTTGCTTTGTAATAATCAATTATTAAGAAGGCAACTTAATTATTTTTATTAATTATCTAAAGAAGAATGAAATTTAATTCTACTTCGAATCCTACAAACAAACACACCAAAGATTCCAAATGCTTCCAATTCCAGATCCATCCTCGAAATCCAACTCCATCAAAAACGTTCCATCAAACCTAACCTAAAGGACCCTAAGGGTGCATTTGGCTTGTAGGAACAGAATAGAATGGATTGGTTATTTATTTCTTTTTAAAATCCTATGTTTTCACCATGTTTATTAATTTCTTTTTGATACTAACAACATTAGATAAGAAGAAAAAACAACTAGATTGTTGCAAAATAATCACTTGTATGTCATTTATAAATCATTGTTTTTATAATAAATATTTGCTTTATCTTATAGTAGGTTTGATTTTGTGCCCTCCTAGGAAAAAAATCTGGATCCGCCTCCGGTTATTAGGTGACATGTGTGGTATTACGACATCATGGTGACAGAGTTTACCTGAAGAGAAAGGGATTCCAATAATTTTATATAATCAGCAGTAGAACACCAAGCAGGAAGATAAAAGCTGGAACAAATTTTGTCCAAGATCTTTTCTTCTTCTGGGCGTAGGGATTCTTCAGTGGGGAAAGGTCCCTATGGCACCAAGTAACTATGATAATCGTGGCTCCTGGTGCAGCCACTCGAGCCAACTCACTAACAAACTGTCCATTAAAAACCTTATGTAAGTAGCATGAATAGATACACCACCTGTTAAATCCAACTGAAAGGAATTTCAAAGATTTTTCGAGGAAGACAGGAACCTTGAGTTTGTCAGGCATGTGTTCTCCGCTTTCCATTGACCAAACCAAATCAAACTTTCCATCAGGAAATGGTTGGTTCAAAGCATCTGCAACTTGAAATGAAACCTGCTAACTTTTCATGGTTAGTTTCAACAGATAACACCACAAGGAAAAACAAGAAATTGCGCTCAATAATGGAGCTGAATTCCTTCATTGGAGCTATCCAAACAGGAAAACCAGTTAACTTCAGGAATAAATTATATCATGTGTCAAGAAGTTCAAATAGACTGATTGATGTACTATGATAGCCAGACACCTCTAAAATTAGTAGAACTGTAGAGACATTTGATATTACACTGAACCCCATTGTGACTTGATGTTCAACTTGTGGGGTATCTAGACCTTTTTCCATTTACAATTGCCACAATGAGAGAAAATGTCAGCTTTTGCAGGTCTTCTAAATTGTACAGGGCTGACTGCTTGTGGTTCAATTAGTTTCTACATGATGACTGTATATTTGTGCACATACTTCATGCCTATTTAATACATGGCAGGACACAGATACTTGATTAGTTTCTCCTATTCACCTTCCGCACCTAAAAGATGCTGAGGTCATGCAACAATCTTTCCATCAAGGAGACCTTATTTAGGCAAAAAGTTGATTACCAGCAACCCCAACCGGCCCATATGGAACCCGCCTCCAAGGACATCAATTTAAAATTAACTCACACGAAGATAGGGTAATTACTTCAGTAAAAATGATTTCCGAAATTTCATTTCTATCCAATTTGTTAAAGAAATGATAATAAACCTTGTCGGCCAAGCCTTGGGCAGCAGCAAGGGCCTGAGCCCTCTCAGCTTGTACAGGGCTGAGAGTGATTCCATTACATTCAGCCCCATATTTTCTTGCTAGGTATCTCGAGCTACCTCCTATGCCACACCCAACATCAACAATGCTTCTTGGTTTCTTTTCTGGATCATCTGCAAGGAACATCCATACAAAAACATAGGACAAAACATATCAATCTGGCTGACTTACAATTCAATTTGAAAAAAAAAAAAAAAAACTAAACCTAATTCTATCTCTTCTCCTGCGATATTCTGGATATAAATCAATCCAGAATATCTAACAACCAAATCCATGGTTACGAAAACATATCGTCGAATACCTATCGAGCACGAGTCTATTTCAACGGAAACAAGTTCATGAACAACGAAAGGTGAATGTAACATAATTACGAAAAGCATCTGAATCAAAAACAACTGTTCCAAAACAAGTCGACTGATTATCTGATTGATTCAAAGCTGGCTTAACTATTCTCACTTTTATCTATCTCTAGTGTAATAACCAGAAGTTCTCTCTAAACTGAGCATAAACTGTAGATTTGATTTGAATCACCAGATTTGGACAAACGACGATGAATATCATATCAACAACATCAGATTGAAAATCGATTGAATCGAAGTAACAAAGTAGTGAAGCAAGTAAATATACATATACAATATATATATATATATATATATACCAGAAACAGAGGCGAATCGTAGGGCTTCTTCAACCATCCGGATCTGAGCAGAGCGGTGGTCCGATAGCTCCACGACGGCATTAGTGTCGTAGAAGCCGTGATGCATGTGTTCTCCCCATATATTCTCCCAAATTCCAGAAGATTCGTCGTAGAACTCCGCTATTCCTTTCTTCAGCTGCTGCTCCTCCGCCGTAACAACCACCGCCGTACTCATAACTGCCACCGCCGGCCGCTGAATCTGGCTTTCTGGTGGTCGTATTTGTATCGATAATGGGACGTAGTAATAGTAGTGTCGTATACTACACTACTTTTGTATAGTTTTGGATGGTTGTCACCTAACCACTTGGGCTAACCCTTTATTTGGTATCAATTGGTAACTTAGTCACAAGACTTTATTTGGACTATAATTATAACCCTTTAAGTACATATATATTATCTATCAAAGATCAAAATCACATTAAAGCCTATTAAAGGTGGAATAAAATAAATTTAGATATATTTATAAGATGAAAATTACTAAAAGTAGATGTAGATTTGGCCTTTTATACAAGGGTTTAATGTTGTCTAATCATATTATAAACAACAAAAATAAGAGCTTTTTATCTATATCTTCTTACAGGGGTATGGATAGATGTATGTGAATATACAGATAGGATCCAATATAGAGAGGTATAAATTTAGGTGAACTCTATTCCCACTTCCTTACAAGAGATGAGAATTGGTGGTATGAGTACATACGTGGGTCCGAGAGGTGAAGCCATATGTTTTGAGACTATGTATTGTTGTTAGGTGGGACCTCCAAAACATATCTTACAAAACATATTGCCCTCAAAGGTGGGACCTACAAAATTTATATGAATGAAGAGAAACTATAAGACAGTAGGGATAATAGCCCCTAAAACTAACTCAAATTAAATAAAATGAAAAATATTATCTAAAGCGTCGTGTGAAACATTTTCCTAAAAATTTAGATTCCAAGGTTAATATGTCTATAATGTATTAAACATAAATCACTAATGTATTAAGATTTTTGATATGTTAATAGTTTTTTAGTCAAATTAAAATAAAAATATATCTTAGATAGGTATAACATCAGTTAACATGAAAATTGATTATCAACTATTGAGTATATCTTAAGATGAAATTTATCAAATTAATCCTTTTATCAACTGTAATTCATGAGAACTTGAAATTGAAAATAATCAAAGAGTTTGATCTTCTTGTCATATAATTTTTGGCAATGTTAAGTATAATTGTTATATAGATGCAAATTGCAATTAACAATAGCTTAATTAAAGAGACTTGTTTGTATTTTTCAAAGATATCCTGTGGGCTCTCATATATAATGGATGTTAAATCTATGCATGTATGTGTATGTGTGTTATTGGTTCAATAACTGTATCTTGTGGGGGCTCCTGCTAATGTTGAATATCCTCATGTTGTTATAGCCTCATAGGTATTTAATAATAAGTGTGTCAGAGTGGGCTCTAGTGTGATATAGATGAGGCCAAAGATTTAATAAGAAGTAACAGAAGTAATTCTAGCTTTTCTTATAAATTTTAGATGAAGATTAATTGGTTAAGAATTACACTTTTACTTGATTAATGACTATAGTTTTGATTGGTCAAAATTTATAGCTATGCTAAAAATAAAAGAATAGCTTTGTAGTTTTTATAAATTGACGGAAGACGGATTCATATATAAACTTGTATAGTTTACATATTAACTATTTTTAAGTAATTTATATATAAACTATATATTTATATGTGAATCTGTGTATTCACAAATTAACTACTTTTTAACTGATTCATAAATTAACCTTTGTGATTCACATATGATTATAGGAACCTTTGTAATTCACATATGAATTAATTAATTGATTCATATATGAAATAATTGATTGATTTACATATGCACAAATTTACTGATTCACACAAGAACCCGTGGATTCATGTCTGAACCAGTTAAATAGTTCACATGTGAACTAATTAACGAATTTACATATGAACATATAGTTCATGTATAAACTTGTTTGTCATCTATTTGTAAAAGTTAGAAAATTATCCCTCTATCTTCTACATGCCAATGCAAGGAATTATCCGATACTTCACAGTCAAAGCTATAAATGAAAAATGGATGCACATTGGAATGAGACGTAAAGAGATAATATATACCAAAATGCACCAAAGCTGTAAATGAAAAATGGATGCACATTGGAATGAGACGTAAAGAGATAATATATACCAAAATGCACCAAATCAAAATTCCTTGCTAAAGTGCAATTCATTGGAGGTAGGGGCGTAAATGAGTCGAGCCAAACTCGAACCCGACTAAGCTCGAGCTTGACTCGTTTAAGTTCATAAAGCTTGAGCTTGAGCTTGACTTCGAATCTTATGTACCAAGCTCGAGCTTAGAAGATAAAGGAATAGTCATAGGGTGCTACCATTTGCACCCTAGTCTATGGTTTAGACTAGGTTGACTATTAATAATTGTAATGATTATTAACTTTCAATCATTATTGAGTCACTATTATTTTTCTTTCATTTATTTTTTATTCTTTTTTTTCTTCAAACATTATTATTAATATATACAATTATATATATAATAAATACTTTAATAGTTTTAGTAATAAACATTTCTTAATTTTTTTAAAATTTATATTATACTTGTTTGTATTATATTAGGATGATTTTTTTTTATTTTTTTCAAAAACCAAGTCATAAAACTAAATAATTTTGTTTCAACAAAACTTATATATCATTTTTTATTTTATACATAACTAAAATATGTACTGCAAAATAAATCAAAAGGTCACATACATTATAAGCATTGAAAAGACAACACATATAATATAAAAGACAATAAAGAAATAAAATTCCCATAATAAATTTTTGTTCCAAAACATAACATCGTTAGTAAATATAAAACAATTAAACTAACAACTAATCATCTATATTTAAAAAAGGGTGCTGAGTAGGTTTGAGTTTCTTATAGAATTGTAGACGTGACTCATACATAGTTTGCCATCCAGCTGCTGATGGGATTTTGTTACGCATCCATAATGCTGAAGTAAGTATTTCATCGATTCCATATAAAACTCTAGAGTATGTCGAATATGAACTCAACAACTCGTCTAATAGTTCACGACGAACATAGGGCTATTGGTTTTCGTCATACCCGAGACAAACAGCTATTGATCGGAAACCACAATTCCCATCACCCCTAACATCTTGTATATTTGAGATGTATGGATGAAAGATTTCTGGAATGTGCTTCAATAATGCGTTATGTGCCTCCAGGGGTATCTCATTTGAGTTAAACTGGTATGAACATTGGCCGAATGGTCCCTCGTTCAAATCCATGAAGAACGAGCTATGCCTAGATGGTTCCTCGTTCAAGTCCATGAAAGCCGAGCTATGCCTGGATGGTTCCTCGTTCAAGTCCATGAAGACCGAGCTATGCCTCGATGGTTCCTCATTCAAGGTGTATCCCAAGTTCGTGCGCACACGGTAACCCAAAGCACATACGCAATTGACAACCGCAATTCTCCGGAGTTAAGACAATTCCTTTTGATCGATGAAGCTCTTCTAAAATTTTATCCATAGCATACTCTGAAACAAAACTCTGTAGTTGTTGGAACAATGGTTTGTTGAATTCTAATTATCTTATCTTAAAGGGTTTTTAAAAAAATATTGGGTTAATGACTTATTAGGGTAATAAACTATTCGTTTTGTACAAAAAATACCATTGAATGTTTTTTTGTACTCGATATACCATTGAACTATTTTTTTTGTACACATTATACCATCGCAACCGGGAATAGCCGGTTTTGACGTCGATTTGTACACATTATACCATTGAACTATTTATTTTGTACACATTATACCATTGAACTCTTTTTTTTGTACAAATTATACCATTAACCTTTGATATGCTTACAAAAAAGGTGAGAATTCCTTAAACATATGTTTTATGCATACATTGAAATTGAAATATGATTTCCATAAATCGTCTTGAAAGAGTGTTGTTACAGAGCTTTCGGGTCAACCCAGTGAGGTAATCCTCTTCGTCGCTTTCTATCTCGGTGGAACCCATGACAAACTCTACCGGAGAACTCAGATGCGACCCGAACCCGTAAAACCCAGTGAAAGAGCCCTTGTTGTTGTTGGTGGTGGGTTTTTCCTTTTCCGACAAGAAGTCCGTGAGTATGTCTTCGTCGTTAAGGAACTCCGGTGGAGAAATGAATTTTAGTATGCAAAGGAGAATTGGGGAGTGGTGGAGGAGGAGGGAGGTGGTGGTAGTGGTTGTGGTAGTGGTAGTGGTGGTATCTTGAAGAAAGTCATTGCCACATTTTTTGTAAACATATCAAAGGTTAATGGTATAATGTGTAAAAAAAAAAGAGTTCCATGGTATAATGTGTACAAAAAAAATAGTTCAATGGTATAATGTGTACAAATCGAGGTCAAAACCGGCTATTCCCGGTTGCGATGGTATAATGTGTACAAAAAAAATAGTTCAATGGTATATCGAGTACAAAAAAACATTCAATGGTATTTTTTGTACAAAACGAATAGTTTGTTACCCTAATAAGTCATTAACCCAAAAATATTATGTGATCTAGAATAGTAGTATTTTTAAAACAAGTAAATAATTACATAAGTAATATAAAATCAACCACTAGAATAATTTTATTTACATAATTATATAATTTTTAACAAATAAAAGAAATAAAAAAGGAACCATCTAAAAATTAAAATTAAAAGAAAATCAGAATTGAAATAAATGCTAGTGGAACAAGTCAATGACATTAATTAAAGTAAGTTGTTTTTAAGTTTTCATTGGTGCAACACCATTTTTCAATAAAAGCTAATATAGACTAGGGTGCATTTTGAAAATAGCATAGGGTGTATTTGGAAATACCCATAGTCATATAGTATATCCCGTGGGTGGATTTGTTTGGTTAAAAATATTTTAAAACGTGATAATAGTATAGAATTGCGTGTTGTCTTTAAAAATATGTCCCACTTAACGTGTCTTTGTTTTATTATCAAGTCGTTTAAATTTTTGTATGGTCCCACGTATTAAAAAAAATTATAACCTCAATTATTCTATTAGTTAATAACATTGTTTTGACAAATTTAAGTTTTTAAAGTAGAATCATGTGTATAAAAGCAGTTTTAACAAATAAACTAGTCACATTTCACTACATCCTGTTAAGTTGTGATTTTTGGTTAAATGCCCTTTTAATAAGTTTCCGTCAAATTTATACTTTTTGATATGTTTTAAAACATTTACTTAGTTTTGTCGGATTCAGACAGAGAAATAAAATTACGAATGAACGCTAGTTAGTCGTGTTTAGATTTCTTTTCCTAATTGATTTCTTCTATCAAATCGAGAATTCTAGCAAAAAAAATAAGCCACAAGTGCACAAATTTGATTGCGTATAGTTGCTACGACGGTGGTTAGTGGCTTAAACTTGTTCGTTTTGCATAGATACATTTCATCTCAAAGTGATTTTTGATTTCAAAAAGGCACCATATGTGAAAGCTTCCTAATTATGCAGTGCGATGGTGGTTGGTGGCCACTGGCTTGCGGCAATATCAAAAAATAGGGTGAACGATTAAGGAGATAACGCGTTGAATAAAAACCTATAACTTCTCTACCATCCACAGTCCATGAGCTCATTATTTATGCATATTACAAATAAAACGAGAGCAATTTTTATAGTTTATAATTCATTGTAGATATTTATTTACATTTTTTTTATTTACTCTAATATTAACCTTATTGTATTAATAGAGCTATTTATATATTTACTTTATTTTATCATTAAAAAATATTAAACACTAATATAAGGGCAGTTTTGTCAATTTAACATTTGCTCAATCTTGTTTTAGTTGCACCAAACACATGAGATTAATTCCGTCTTATCTTGTCCAATTCTTTATCATCCGATGTCTTATCTTGTCCAATCTTTTATCATCCAATCTGCATATGAAATGTTACGTTGTTACTTAAAAACTTATCCATTGTCAAACAAGAGCGGAGGCAATAGGGGGACAGGGTGATGCCCAACCCCCTCTAACTTTCTTAGAAAAATCTTATATGGCTTTTAAAAAAAATAGAATTCTTTTAATATTAAAAACAACAAAAACATCCACCTCTAACTTTCTTGGAAAAATTTTACATGGCTTGAAAAAAATAGAATTTTTTTAATATTAAAAACAACCACAACAACCTCCTACTTTTTTGGAAAAATCTTATATGGCTTGAAAAATATATTATTCTTTTAGTATTAAAAACAACCACAACATCCACGAACTTTAAAAGGCCAAAACCAAAATTGTTTAATTTTTAATATTACAAAACACCCACACCTACACAGGTTCAGAGTCTTGACGTCCAAACTTGTGAGTTAAGTTGGTATTTGAGTTTTTTTTGGGACAAATAACAAAAATCCAAATGATCTTAGTTGGTTGTTTACTTGATAAATGCTTGTTGGGAGACAAACATTAACTTATTTTATCAGGCAATATTATAATCCATAATCCATCAAAACCGTATTATATGGAACAATTTGCATAAAAGTTGGCACTCTCGTTTATTGGGTTAGAGTACCCTTCCTTACCTTGTAAGAGTTTCTATCCTTACCATTGCTCTTATCGAGAGGGGTTGTTTGCCAAATTTTTCATTAAGTTTTGTATGGATAAATTCGTTTGTCTAGATTAATTAGTGCTGATGTTTACTTTTTTTTTATCTACAACAACAGTTTGAACGTCATAAATGATCAATTTACCCTTGAGTATAAATTATAAGTTGTTTTATAAATTGTTATATATTTATAAGAAAAAATTATATCAAAATGAAAAGAATAAATTTCTATTTTAAGAAACCAACTTCTAATGTAGTCTTGGAATTGGAGAATTGGAATATAGTGAAATTGGAATCTATCAAACAATATCTCTTAAAATAGGAATACACATGTTTGGTCAGCCTAATGTAGTTTTGGAATTGAAATGAAACAAATAACAAAAATACGCATTAATTACATTTCCATACTTTGCTAATTAAATTGTAATATAATATATATTAACAATAACAATATATAATTGGTCATACTGTGGCAACAACTATTACGACAATGCCAGTGGTGTGTCGGTCTCAGTGTGAGTGTGACGACGGCTATAGTGACATGGTGGTGGGTGGTGAACCGTACCGGTGTTAGGGTGTACGGGGTAGCTGAGAGTGGTGGTTATGAAGTCAAGACAATAGTGGCAGCTGGAGTGATGGTTGGCTAGGGGTGGTGGTGATGGCAACGTTGATAGTGGTGGCAATGATGTTGATGGCCGGATAGGTGGTGGCGGCCAAAGGGTGGTGAGGGTGGGGTTGGTAGTGTTGTTTATATAGGATACAGAAGATGTCTCTCAAAACCAATGTTCGAAAAAGTTCATCACACAACCACCATAGCGTCTCGTGACTCAAGACTTGTGTATCACGTCACGTTACGAGTAAGGCACGTAATGGGGTAATGGGTGGTTTTTGTATCATGATATTTGATTTAACTTATCTTTTTATGTCTTATTTGTTAATTTTTAACATATAACCTAATTTAAATTAAACATCATCGTAGATTCATCGAATAATAGTAGGAAACATATATTTATGTATATGTAGATAATAAATTAATAATATATGATAGAGATTTGCAGTCACATGAAAATACACCCTTTAAGATTTTACTGAAGTTAAATTTTATAGAACAAAAAGTCACAAAATATATAAACTCAAAATGTTCTAATTAGACTAAAATAAAATACTACACAAAAAAAGAGAGCAAAAGAATGCATATAACCTATGCTTTTAGTACTCAAAACATGTCATTAAGGTATATTGTGTTAGTTGCCAATTTGAGTAACATATTTTTGAAAGCTTCATTGTGTTGCCACATACTAAAGCTTTCATGCAATGAAGAAAACATACTATACCTACTATACCTTTAGGAACAAAAAATAAAACGTATTATACCTTTATAAGCAAAAATCCATTTTATGAGAAAAAAAATTATAAAACCTTTTTTCTGTCTCAAAAATCATGCATTCAAAGATTCTGCAGATAAGCATGTTTGTTGGGTGGATGGTGTAACATTTGCCAATAGCAATGTCTACAACTTCATTTGTGAATATAATCAAATAACAAACTTATACAATCACTCTCCTTTTTCTTTCCAAACTACCAGTGAAGCCTAAGGTATGGAAGTACAGGAACTGGGAAATAACTTGCTTCTTTTGGCAGTTAAAAGGAAGTATTATTATTATTATCATGAAAAGGCTAGATAGGTAATTTCACACATACTATACAGGATCATGAAGGGTGTGGTTCTAAGGTTTACCGTAGTTTGTTTGTCGTGAACACAATTAAGAACTTCCCCCAGTTTTTGAAGCTTCTGCGCTACTCGTTGTCATAAAAGACTCTCCACACCCACATTGTCCTTTCGAGTTCGGATTGATGAATATGAACTCAGATCTGCACCAAAGAGAATATCCCCATCTGTTAGAAATAATCGTGGAAGCACTTGTTGGATGAGTTGGTTAGTTTGTCTATTTTCTTCTAAATCGATATTTTATTTCAATTTAGAATCAGTCTAGGTGAAAACAGACATGGTGCATCCTCCAAAAAATGGCTACTTTAGATCCTTCTTCAAATGGCAGTACGCGGTTGAAATTGGATCGTTTAAAAGTGAGTCCGTTGTAAACTTGTACCTTTCCTCCAAGTTGCACCTTTTCCGTACCAAGTCCCAAAACTATATCTTGGTAGACAAACTGAGGTAGGCAGGTGAAAGAAGTGTGGAAGGTTTTAGGGTTTTAATTTGACATGGGTAGTTTAGTAATTTACCAATCTCGTCTCATTGACCAGATTTTTGTTCCACCTATTTTGGTGGGACAAAAAAGATGTAATTTTGTCTCTCAAAGGCGTTTGGGGGTGCCAGTTTTAGCATTATTACCGGGCATATATGGATGTGATAACAAATTGGTGATGTCCGAAAAGTGGTAGTGAGTGTGTATTCTGTTATTATCTACTCGGATTCATGCTCATAAAGGATCCAATATAAGCCCACACAAGATACAGTCTAGAGAATAAAGAACCCAAAAATATGCGATTTTGAAGTTTCTTACCTGAGCTTGTCATCTACAAAGTCCATCTTGGTACCAATAACATGCATAAGAGCCTTTGGATCTATCAATATCTTCACACCCTTGTCCTCGATCAACTCATCAAATTTTCCTTTCTCATCTGTACATTTATATATATCGTTACATCAGGAACTTCATACGACTACTATAGCAACTTGTAAGTTGTAACTCAAGATGTTTAAAGCAGATCTCCTAACAAAAGTTGGCACACATATGATCACCTATCTTCAATTGAAATTCCAAAAAGAAAAAAGAAGAAATAGAACGACAGATAACATGAGTTGCAGCTCCAAGAACTCCTGAAGAGTTAATTACTACCATTATCTCTGTCTGTGTATTCTTAGATAGCCTATAACAAGCCAGGATAAAGAGCTTTATGTGTCAGGCCCTGATTGTTCTCAACATAGTTTCTAATGGATAGGTTAAACAGAACTCAACATACAATTATACAAAGGAGGATGCACATAAGCACCAATCAAATTGCCTAACGATTACGCATATTTGCAAATTTTAACAAATATCCAATGCTAGGTGATATCATTTCTTCATCAATCAATCTGAAAGGAACAATGATGAAAGCAAGAAATGTTTTTTTATTTTCAGTGAGCCGACTAAAACTCATTCATGTTAAGCCTATATGCTACAAGCCTAAAGTCAAGGGCACATGCCTTACAGAGTTGAACAGATTAAGAAATGAATTAATGAAATAATGCAAAGTCTGGCAGAATCCAAAATGGATATTGTGAAAATGAATCTAAGCTGACATGATGAAACACAGTAAATGTACTGTAGTGAGTGCAAGTAGCTTCAAGAGTACATAAATTGCAAAATAAGGTTCAAGAAGTCGTGTAGCACACAGACCAATATCTAGCTCTAATCAAGTGATAGGAGATGCATTCTGATACAACTGTATGAAACTGGTTCAACAAAGGGTTATGCAAGCTCTACAATGGTTCAATCACTTACAAAACTATAAACATATTGTTGTCAGCGGCCAAGCTTTTTTGCACACACACATGTCCAAGCACCTATAAAATGGTTATCTAGAAGCTGGATGTGCTTATTCTTTTGTAATGCAGTTACTCTATTAAAATGCAAAATGAAGCCACGTTGCAAGGTTGTTATTGGGGATCCAGGTGAATGTTATATAGATGCAAGAATTCTGCTGTGCTCATAATGTTTATGTATGTATAAATGTAATGCAAGTCTATAATCAAACAAATAAAATGAAGTTAACTTCAAAGTTTAACCATCACATATTAAGTATAAAAAAATGAACTCTAATTCAGGATGGAGGCAGAATATATTACCAAAAGCAAAAAATTAATGAACAATAAGCGCTTGACCCATGAATACGTACTCTATAGCACATTGTACATGTGTACTTATAAGAAGCAAGTATATACTTACGTCCAACCATTGTTGTGATTTTACTTATTGTGCTCATAGCAGTCTAAAGTATTGAGGAAGAAGAATTTGTTGTGCCACCTTGTCCCCTTTCTCTATCTGGCAGGCGTAACACCTAAAGTTTACTTTGAACTTTAACCTTAACTTGTTTGTAGATTCGTTATTTCTGACTTCTATTTGCCACTTGTTAGAAAAAATAAAACTACCCTTCCATATCTTTGACCTTGTATCCCCTTTCCTTGGTTCAACAATATAAGCATGTGGTCAAAGCGAAACCCCTGGAAGAACTACACCAAAATCACACATGATGGGGGTTTAGGTAGAAGCATCCACATTTCCAACTTTCAAAGGTTGTTTCCAACTATAATTCCATGCCAAGTAACCCACTCTAAAAGGTTCTTCATTTCAGCTCTTCTCTATCTTGCTAATGATAACGGAAGTGGGAACAAAGGCTAAGATATCATATATACATAGGAAGAAACTTTTCATGAACAATCGTTTTTGAAAAGATTAAGAAACTAGATCTAATAGCAATGTGGAACAATTTGAACATTTTGGGTCTGCACTACAAAGGACTAGTTTACATAAAAAGGATTGGTAATCTTGGAATCTTGGGTAATAAATATCACAATATTTTCAAGATGCTATAACACTTACAAAATAATTAACTTGATCAAAAATATACTTCTTCTTAGTTCTTACGCCCTTCTAGATTTAAGATGATTATAAGAATGCGTAATCATTTGGCAAAGTGTCTAGACGGGAAGGCACGAGATCACAAATAAGAGAACTGAATCAAACAGGACTCGCTACTTGCATACACCAAACCAAAGAAGCCTAGTATATCGCACCCGGATGTGGAGTCTGGAGAGGATAACATTTTCAGGATGCTTTTGCCTTCTAGCCTATTGGGTGATAAGGGAGCACAATATCTAGAGCTACAAGTTTCAACCTTCCATCCTTAAACTCTCACTGCAAGTAATGTTTCTTAAAGCTACTAAAGGTCGCTAAGACAAGGCCAAAGAAAGTTAAAAGAAGTCGGCGAAACCAACTCTATGTCTAATCTGTGTATCCAATGACAAGTTCTCCATGAAATAGAAGAAAAAATCGGTCTTTCTATATAACCATTTTAAGCCAAAAATGGTCAAAAAAGACAGAAGGGGACATCAAGTATCAATAGACCAGGCACCCAAAATCCCATAGCACAAAGCCACATCACAATCTCACACAAGCTCTCTCTAGGTTGATTAAGACAAAATCGCATAAGAACGAATCCTTAATCCTAAAATCCTCATCCTAAGGGCACGCAATCGCAGTTCTTAATTTCTTATACGTCATTAAATATCATTGAAGCTTCTTTTGTTAATTCAATTACAATGTTGAAATGAACTCGTTCTTTCTTTCATTTTTCATAATATGCATATAACAATAACATCAATTAGAAATCAAACTGTAAGAGAGATTGACAATTGATGGGCATAAATTAAGAAAGCTGAAAACCCTAACCTGCATAATTGAGGGTATAGGAAAGGCCATTGCAACCGCGAGCTTTGACGCCGAGCTTAAGGAAAGGGCGTTGGCGCTGCTGCAGAAGGTGGCGTATCCTACCGGCGGCGGCGTCTGTTAGGGTTAGGGCTTGCCGTCGGGCCGCTGCCCGCAGCGTCTCAGCCGCTGCTGCTGCCAATTTCGAAGTTGCCATCTCTTTTCTCTCTCGATCGATTGATTCCCAAAAAGAAGAAAACCTCTGAAATTAACGGGAAATCCTTTCTACTTCAAATAATTTCATTTTGTTTTTGTTAAATACCTTTGGAGGAGGCATTAGGCAACATGTGTATCTTTTAAACCGTTAAATTATATAAAAGTGTATAAATTGAGGTTTGAGACAAAATTCGGATCCATAATTTTTATCGAGTAGATGAATAAAATAGTTTTTTGAAATATATGTTTTGAGTAAAATATCATGAAGTGTTTCGTTTGTAGAATGAGATTAGATAGAAATGGAATTTATCAATGAATTTGATTTTAAATAATTTTGGAATGGAATTCAATCACACATTTGGTCGTATTTGATTGGATGGAATTGAAATGAAATTATAAAAAGGTAAGGTGAACAAAAACCGGGTTACCAAAGGAGTGTTAGCCTAGTGGTAAGACTTGGGCATTACATAGTGGTGAACCCGAGTTCAAGCCCTGGAGACACATTCTGAAGGTACGGGGGCTTCGACCCCGGGCTGTATGCTTAGCAGTCGGGCTTCGGCCCAAAAATTGCCAATGATTAGTCTGGGCCCAATGTGGTCTGGGATACATCTTCCAAAAAAAAAAGAAACAAAAACTGAATTGAAACCGGAAAAAAAATGAGACACTAAAACCGGAAAACCAAAACCGAAAATAAAAAACGGCTCGGTTTAGGTTTTGGTGTCCATCTCAATTGGAAAAAACTGAACCAAACCAAAAATACTCGGTTTCATCAAAAACCAAACCAAAGCAAACCACTTTAAACTATATTATTTTTATATTATATAGAGGAAAGTTATTTTACAACCCAGTAAAAGGTTACAACCCGTACAACCTTCATCCAAACCATTCATTTAGCCCATTAATTATGATTGATTCCTCATTTCATGCAATAATCTTACCTAAAATGCATTAAAGGCATAAACTAATTAACATGGCATGTATTGTGTTTCATGAAAGTATTTTGGGAAAGCCATCTCATTCATGAAACAATAAGCATTCCATGTTGGTCTATGCATTTAATGAAAATGTTATGCATTACATGTATTATTGCATAAAATCAACAATCATTGATGAATCAAGTAATTAATCATAATGAATAGGCTAAAATGAATGGTTTAGATGAAGGTTGTACGGGTTGTAACCTTTTACTGGATTGTAAAATAACTTTGTAACGCCCGGTTTTCAGTTAGTTATTATCGGGGTTCGTTAACCTTGTTTAACCTAGCTAACCGTGTTTGTAGGAGTGCAAGGACCAAAGTGTTAAATGTGGAAACTAGAGGGGATAATTTTAGAGGAGTATATAGTGGGGGAGGGAGAACCCTAACTCCCTTTAGAGCAGTTTCCAGAGTACGGGAGAAGGAAAAAGAGACCGAATTGGAGAGAAGTCAAGGAGAGCAATTGAAGGTCTTTGAGAAGCAATTGGCCTAGGATTGTCACCAATTGATGTTAAGGTATGTTTCCTATGTTCAAGAAGTGTTTAATTGATGTCAATTCCTAGTAGGGTTGTGGGTTTTGGTTGTAAGTCGAATTGGATGATCAATTGATTATCTTGTTGTATGAAGTTGGGAAATTGATGTGGAATTGTGATCCTACAACCACCAATTGATGTAGTTTGGGTCAATTCAATCACACATAAGTGTTGATTATCGACCCTAGTTGAGGTAGAATTGTTAGTAATTATGTGCATAAGTTGACAAACCAAGTAATTACACATCCAATGTTACAAGACACTTGAGGGTCACACCTGTGAGGACCTATAAATCGAATAAGTTAAATGAAACCCAGAAATGGAGAATTGGGATTTATAATAAACAATTATAAATCAGTTGGGTAATTTCAGTTAGAAATCCCAAAGTTGGAGGGTTATTAATTAATTAAGTAGATTATATATTTATTAGATAAATAAATATATAATAGAATAATTAATTAAAGGAATTATATATTTATTAGATTAAATAAATATATAAATAATTATCTAGAGCATTCTTTTCTTGAAAGAAAAGAATAAGATAATTACAAAGGGGAAACTGAATCAGATGAAAACTGTGTTTCCTACATATATAAATAAGCCTTATGGGTTTAAGGTTATAATAATTATCTCATAATCAGTTTTCTGAAAAAATCCTCTCTTCTCTCTCTCCTACTCGGCGCCGCCCCCTCCCCTTGCCAACAAACCAGTTTGGTTTTTCAGCACATTCGGGTTTCAGTTCTACTAGAGGAACATTCGTTGGTCGTTCATTGGTGGATTCATTCTCAAGCAATCCAGGTAAACCATTATGACTTTTAACTGTAGAATTAAATAAAATAACGATTATGATCTGTGGATTTTTAGAGTTTTGTATCCAAATCGCTTCCGCATCAAATCAAACCAGTGTGGTTTCGATTGCATAAATCTTTGACAGATTGATCATTAGGTTTATAGGATTTTGCGAACCAGTTAGGTTTCGAGATCCACAATTATCCTCGTGTCAGTTTGACCCGAGGGTTCCTACAAAACACAACAGTGGTATCAGAGCACACGTTTTAGTCGTTCGTTTTATTCTTTCTGTTTGTCTAGATCCGTAAAATTGTTTCTTGCATGACAAGTTTTATTAATAATCGTTTTGTTTAACAAAATTTGTTTTATATCAAGATACATTTTTTTTTGTTTTGATCGTATGAAAAACCCGAATATCACCAAACCCGAACCACCATAGCCCCGCCACCGGAGTGGTGGTGATGGCGTCCCAAAGCCGCCAACGTGGTGGTGGCCGTGAACCACGGCTAAAACCGCACCCAAGCCACGGCTGCATCACCAGATCGGTGAACGCAGCCGGCCACCAATCGCAGCAGCGACGGTGGTAGTGGCGGTGGTGGTAGCCGTAACGTACAACTCGGCTGTGGCCGAGTTCCACCACAAACCGAGACCGATTCGAAAAACCCGCAACCACCAGAAACCGCAATAGCGGTGGTGGATGGCAGTGTTTACGGCAGCGAAAAACGGCAATAGCCGTTCACTTGATCGCCGGCCGCACCGCGCCTAGCGGCGGCGGACGCCTGGCCAAACCACCAGAGAGGTGGTGACGGCGATTTCGTGATTGCCCAGCCGGACCACCAGTGAGGTGATGGCGGCGATTGCAATACCCACGGCCAAAACCACCAGTTTGGTGGTGGTCGACGGTTACCAAACCACCGTGTTCGGTGGTGGCGGCGTCGATTACTTCCGAATGCCACACACGGATCACCACCAGATTGGTGGTGATCGGTAACGCTAGCCATGGTCGACCACCGCACCACCACTTGGTAACGGTTGTTCTTCAAACCACCACCAGCGTGGTGGTGGCCGGTGTTTTCAAACCGGTTAAAACGGCCTAGGTGACGATCACGGTGGCTGCACCTCCAGCGGGTGGTGGCGGCGTTTTCCAAACCACGCGAACGGTGGTGACGTTTGCGAAAGCCACGGTCAAACCACCAGCGGGTGGTAGTGGCAGCGTTTTTTTTTGTTTCCGATCAAGGCCGCACCACAGCGTGGTGATGGCGGCGCTAATTGTTTCGATCGCCACCAGATTAGTGGTGATCGACGACGGTCAATTACAATGGTGGCGGTGGTCGAACGGTGGCGGTGATGATGTTGTTCACCGGCCAAAACAATCAAACCAATGATCGCGATAGATGTAACCGCGGACGGTGGCCGCGATCGCCGAGATAACAGGCACGACGGCGGCTGGTTTTGCCGTCGCCGTGGATCGTTGATCGTAGCAGCAGTGGTGGCATTCGACATAGGCCTCGCGGCGCGAGCCATGTTCTCGCGGCGCGAGCGTGGCTGCCGAGCCATTCCCTAGGGTTTTTCGTTTGGGCCAAGTTTTGTTATCAGGTCCCAAGGCCCAGTTCTTTGGACTAAGTTATGGCCCAAAAAGGGTTTATTTGTTTTTGAGTAATTTTATCCAAAATTCTGTTGTTTAAAATAATTTGGGAAATTTTATTATTGTCTATGTTGTCAAACCAGTAATTTGACCCGATAGGTCAAATAGGCCTTGTGTCGTGCTTTGATCAGTTGGTTAAACCACAACACAGTTTATAGGCCAGTTTTTTTGTCATTAAAAACAGTTGGTTCGGAATGTCCGGTTTAACATATATAAAAAGGCAAATATTTTATAAAAAATTGTTTTACGTTTTATAAAATAAATTTTATCATTTATAAACCTTATTTTATAATTCCAAGAAAATCTTTCTCAAAGTAAAACATTAATATTAGTTTATAATGGTGGCGGTGGTCGAACGGTGGTGGGATCAAGTTATATAGACCCGATCCCTATCTCTATGTGGAAGGTAACTGTGGTAGTTGGAATAGACTGTTTGAGTTGAGATCGAGCTTGCATGGATTGTAGGAAGCAGTAGATAGTAGTTCGAACCCTAAGTGGGGGAGAACTGACTATTGAAGGAGATGGAAAGAGACCACCGAAGGTATGTACTTTGGCTAAGGCCAGAAAGCATGACCTTTATGGAGGTAGTAGCTACTCAGTGTACGTGATTACTAGTCGAGTTGAGATAAAGAAAAGGAAGGAAACAGTCGTGCCCATGGTCAGCGAGTGACTAGATGTATACCCGGATGACTTGCCTGGTATTTCTTCTGGGAGGCAGGAGAGTACTATCGGGAGCTAACCAAGCTTCCGGTAAGGATTAGATACCCGCTGCCGAGGATCGATGATCTCTTTGATCAGCTTCAGGAGCCACGTGGTTCTCGAAGTTGGATCTTCGCTTAGGGTACCACCAGTGGAAGGTTCGAGGAGAAGATGTGTGTAAGACGGCCTTTCGTACTCGAGATGTGCATCTCGAGTTCATTGGGATGCCATTCGTGTTGACGAACGTGCCGATAGTTTTATGGATCTGAAGAATCGGGTCTGCAGTCCGATGAAGGAAGGTCAGTGATCGTATGCATAGGCGATATGTTGATCTATCGAGATCGAAGGTGGAGCTCGTGGAACACTTATGAGATGTATTCGAGATTCTACGCAAGGAGCGTTGAGCGTGGGGAAAGGAAGACAACAGCGAGTGGGGCCTTAAGGAGGAAGCTTTGTGAATCCCTAATGTTGACTTCACCGGAGGATGTAGAGCGCATGACAGTTTAAGGTGGTGCTTACTACCACGAGTTAGTCGTATTAAGATGCAGCGCGAGAAATAAATGGATGTTGTGAAGAGTTATAGCATGTTTTGTGTGTTTATGGGCAGCCCTGTACCCATAAGGGTCAATGAGATAGTATCGTTCTCGTTAGAGGAGAAGATATGATCAGTTCCGTTCGTGGGACGGAGAGCAGCTAGATGTGCATATATGTTCTCGGTAAATGAGATTGTAGTAAACCATGGAACGAACGCTTGATTGTTCGAAACTGTTGTCGAATTGAGTTAGGAATGAAAAGTGAATGTAATTGTATGTGTTGAGATGTTAGAGTCTGAGATAAGAGAAGATGTGATGGTAGTGAGGTGCATTAAGTGCATGAAGAGGGCGAGCTTGTTGTCTAGATTAATCTTTACTTGATTCTTGTGTTTCCTACACTGGTGGTTACACCCGTAGGCTTCGAGAGTCAAGTAGGGACTGTCAAGATTGGGTGTTTGGGGTTAAATGAAGTATGTGTAAGGCGATGTAAGAGATGTTGAAAGGATTTGTCGATACAAATGTGATAGAAATAGAAATGGTAAGAGTTATATCGACCCTATAACTGGTTGTGTGTTAGTTGGTGTTACAAGTTGGTAGTTAACAATGATGACCTCGCTAGTAGGTACAATTAAGCAATTACAAAGAAAGCAGTTAAGAGTGAAGGTTGTGTTAGAGTTAGAGTTACCAGTTGGAAGTAAGAGCATGCGACGAATTTAAGTACAAGATTAGTTGTACTCTCAGGAATCAATATATCTTATAGGAGATAGTGGACAGATTTACAACCCAGTAAAAGGTTACAACCCGTACAACCTTCATCCAAACCATTCATTTAGCCCATTAATTATGATTGATTCCTTATTTCATGCAATAATCTTACCTAAAATGCATTAAAGGCATAAACTAATTAACATGGCATGTATTGTGTTTCGTGAAAGTATTTTGGGAAAGCCATCTCATTCATGAAACAATAAGCATTCCATGTTGGTCTATGCATTTAATGAAAATGTTATGCATTACATGTATTATTGCATAAAATCAACAATCATTGATGAATCAAGTAATTAATCATAATGAATAGGCTAAAATGAAAGGTTTAGATGAAGGTTGTACGGGTTGTAACCTTTTACTGGGTTGTAAAATAACTTTGTAACGCCCGGTTTTCAGTTAGTTATTATCGGGGTTCGTTAACCTTGTTTAACCTAGCTAACCGTGTTTGTAGGAGTGCAAGGACCAAAGTGTTAAATGTGGAAACTAGAGGGGATAATTTTAGAGGAGTATATAGTGGGGGAGGGAGAACCCTAACTCCCTTTAGAGCAGTTTCCAGAGTACGGGAGAAGGAAAAAGAGACCGAATTGGAGAGAAGTCAAGGAGAGCAATTGAAGGTCTTTGAGAAGCAATTGGCCTAGGATTGTCACCAATTGGTGTTAAGGTATGTTTCCTATGTTCAAGCAGTGTTTAATTGATGTCAATTCCTAGTAGGGTTGTGGGTTTTGGTTGTAAGTCGAATTGGATGATCAATTGATTATCTTGTTGTATGAAGTTGGGAAATTGATGTGGAATTGTGATCCTACAACCACCAATTGATGTAGTTTGGGTCAATTCAATCACACATAAGTGTTGATTATCGACCCTAGTTGAGGTAGAATCGTATGTGGGAATTGGATAGTCAAAAATTGAGTTTTGGCATGATTTTCGAAGCAAAAAGTCGTGATTTTGGGCCATCAGGAAAACCCCGCGACCTGGCCTCGCGACCTGAGGTCACGGGGACAGGTGGCGCAACTTTCTGTTTGAATTTCAACATTTTCCGTTTGCGGTTCTTTTCGGGATTTGGCTTTGGGCTTCCCTTAGGGATGTTATGAGATGACTATGGGTGGATTTTGGGGACAATTGGACTAGTCTAGCTATGGCTACGACGCGTATTTCGGTATCGAGTGTCTAGCGTCCCGGTTGAGCATGTTTTGATATGTATGTGTATGTGATGATGATTAGGTGTTACGGGCTGAGTATTGTACTTGCAAAGAGCTTATTGTGAGCATTGCTAAGGTGAGTTCACTACCTAGCTATGTATCGTTGTGTGTTTACGATTATGTTGCATGTGATTATGTTATGATGATGATGATGTATGTTCCCTTCGGGGATATGTGGACCGAAGGTAGTAGTAATACTCCTCGGGTTGAGTACCTATGGTGGTAGCAATACCCCTAGGGAATTTTCTCCTTGTTTCGGGTTTAGCCGAAGAGGAGATAGTGCAAAGATGGCACGTACGTGATTATGTGTATATATGATTGTGGATGTATGATGTTAGATGGTTTAGGTGTGTTCTCACTAAGCGTTTCGCTTACCCCGTTGTTGTTAACTCTCTTTAGTTGCAGGCATCTCCCGAAAGGGAAAAGTTAAGGTTCGAAGCTCCGGGTTCCGCTAGTTCAGTCTACGAGACAAGAGATGAAGGAATGGTTTTTGGAAAGAAAGTGGTTTAGCCTAGTGGGGCACAAACAAGTAATTTGTTAGTCTGAAATGTAAACTGGGGTTTTCCTTAATGGTGAACTTATGTTTTGTGCTTGGGTTGGGATTTAGTTTTGAATAAACCGTTTCAGTGTGTTCGTAAAAATGGTTTTAATTTGGTTTGACACCTCATGGTGTTTAGATGTTACCATTAAATCAAATTTTTGGACAAGCTTCCGCATTTTTTTTTAATAAAGTTGGTTACTTTTCCCGTCAAAAGGTATTTTTGGATTTCGGGTGTTACAAACTTTCCTCATATTATATATATATATATGTATGTATAATTTGATTATTTTTATATAGGGAAAATATCAATTGCAAACCAGGTAGATTGTACAAACTATACAAACCTAATCTTAACCATTGATTTTGTTTATATTTTGTTTATCTACTATCTTTTAGGTGATTTTCAAATGTAGTTGAGAGAAAATCTAGGAACTGAATTAATCTACACCATTGATCATGTAAATGTATGGTGGTGATTAGTTTGTACAAACTATCCGGTTTGTAATGGATACGACCCTATATATATAATTTAGTTATTTAATTATTTAATAAACAAAACAAAAACCGAAAACCAAGATTATCTCAAATCATGCTCACCCAAGGATTTGCAATGGGAGAGCAATAGATAAAGATGAGAAACTATAGATGGAGGACACGAAAGGCGGGGTAAATGATTCCAATGAATTCCGTGGGATATCTCGTAGGATGGCAAATTCCGTGATTTAAGGAATTTAACGAAACTTGAGGGATTTCATTCGATTCATTCCATGAACCAAACATGCCAGTGGAATTTGGTCAAAGAAATTGGCCATTCTAATTCCTTCCAATTACATCAAATTCCATGAACCCAAACGCACCCTCGGTATAGTTTTAGTGGAATTCCATTATATCTAAGGATTTTTTTTCTTCTTATTTTTACAGTTTTTGGGTTAACTTTGAAAGATTTTTATATCTTGGTTGAGTTTGAAGGATGTTTTTGGTCGAGTTCTATGGACTTAATCGATTGAACGGGTGCATGGACCCCTTGGATCCTTCATAGATCCGTACATGTATACAACAATCCTCTAACCTTAAAAAACATTTTCGACAAATGTCGCTTTTGTAAAACTTTATGTTTGATTTATAAATCAAGCTTATCAAAGTTATTTACGGACGTCTACATACCATTTGTTAGGATGTCTCTTGTGATTTGATTGGACTATGACTTACACAATGCGCCAATGGAAACTAGATGTCATTTTACGGAATTAGTGTCGTAATTCAAATGTTTTGCTCCACAACGACCCTCAACATATAAGCATGCAAAGTCTATGATGGTAAAGTAACAAGCATAAACATCTTTAGTATATGACACATGTGTGTATGTCGGTCTTCTCAAACATAACATGAAATACATTTAGGTCAAATATTTTCCACCACGTACCATGAAATATACTTCGTCGATGTATAAAACCACATATGATCCACGTACAAAAATCATATATAATTCATGAACAAAATCACTTACAAAATCAAGGTGTTCACTTTTACCAATAACTTTTGATTATTTGCTTTTACCCATACATAATTTATTCCAGTAATAAATGTGTGGGTGTAATCCATATGTATGTCCATGTAGACGCCTTTGTTTCACCCATATGGAGAGAACAAATGATATAATCATATCTGCTTCATTTCAAGCACTAGTATATATTAGTGGATTTCTCTTCACTAAAAAGGTATACACTTAATTTTCCTTTTTTCCTCTCTTCATCGACAATTGCACCAAAAAATTTCAAAGTATGTTCCATTGGATAACAAAATTACTGCTTGTAATATTGTTTTTCGTTTTGTAATTAAATCATAAAAAGAAATACTTTATAAGGACATTGATCATCCTATTAAATCCATGATTCCGCAATTTTATTAAGCACGTATTGTATGATGATTCGAGCTACGTTTCTTTAGGGGTATTCATTTTTCGATTTAGACCAATTACCGAGAAAAAATTGTGTATCGATTGTGTTTTGAAGGTTTAATTCAATATTTGAATAAAGTTAATGTACATTTTAGTTTAATGATTCATATGTGATTTCATATACTATCAGTAACGATCTAATATGAATTTAATTTTATAAAGTTTTCAACTTTAGATAAGTACCAATTTTATATTCGTGGTTTCGTAATATATTATTGTGAAACTCCAATCATTGATATGAGTTAATTAATATATAAATTTAACAACTTCCTTGCGTCAATATTACAACTTCATCTAGAAAGACACCACAATAATGTTGAGCAAAACAATTCAATGGACTTCCATAATCTACGATTCATCTTGACTAATTAATCTGGGATATATATAAAAGCTAATAATATTCATTAATTATTATTATGGCTTTATATTAGAAAACAAAACGAAATCAAACATTTTTTAAACTAGATCAATGGCTATGGTTGATTTGTATAGTTTGCAAGAATTACATGATTTGTACTTGATACTTCCCCTATATATATATGTATATATATATATATATATTGTTGCTTGGTGAGGATAAGAGTTAGAGTGAGAAGGTGCATGAGAACAAAATTTACATACACATATTCAATTATGTTCATTTACATTTTTGTTATCATGACCTGCAATTTAATAAATTCATGAACGTGTAAGTGATTAAATGTATGTAAAAGTTCGTAAAAATGACTTAAAAGTGAAAATAAATTTGAAGATAAAGTAAATGAATGTAGTTGAATGTATAGAAATTAGTTGAAGAATGTTAGATTAGATTGAAAGGTTAACCCATCCAAGAGTATAGAAGTGACTTTTAGTTTTTCACCCCCTATATAACAATTGCAAATATAAAAATACATTTAAAAACAATAGCGACGTCTTAGAAAATCATACGATATATCGCTCCTCAAGCTGCCATGGTGTGAGCCACGCCTTACACAAACGCTATGGTCTGTTTCGTAACGGCGAAGATGCGCCTCACGCCATATCGCGATATATCGCACACCATGACGTACTTTTTCGAACACTGATCGATCATGGGAGTTGCTCGATTAATCTTAGCTTTGTGGGAATGTTAAGATTTGTCTTTTTCTAATTTGTGTTCAATTTTATATGTAGAAGATACTCATCCTCAATAAGTAAAAACAAAATATACAATTTAATATCAAACAACGGATATGTTTTTCAAAATTGAAGTGCGTTCTTTTGAGTTTTTATATATATTTATCTTGTTATTATTATTATTATTACTAATATAGTTTATAAGAGATATTAATTATTTTTTTATTGATTTACTTTCGGTTAATCCCAAAATGACTTGAGTAGCTAGGACCAAAAAAATTGAAAAACATTTAACATTAATTTTACTAGCCAATCGAAAGGATTGACTAGCCACCTAAAGCATCTCAGGTGTAAGTTATGAGATAACGAAGTCACATGTATTAAACAATCGAATAAGAGGGTTCGATTTTTTATATGCTTGGTCACCATGAGAAAAAAGCCCTAAGCTTTCGTGATGGAAAGGCAAGATATGACTTGAGAATGATGAAAAACAGGACCACAAGTTAGGCTTGATATATATGGTTGATGTCTTGATGATACAAAACTACACGTGTGAAACAAATCGTTGATAGAAGATAATATTCGAAGAGGCAAACTTAATTCAAGTGATGAAGTACGCTTGGTATCACTCATAGACCGGGGCTATTTGTTAGAATTAACCTCTCACAATCAAGTTAGTAATGCCCTTTTAAAGAATAGTAAATATATTTATTGTAAAATAAGTAATCAATATCTTGTAAAGAGAGTTTGAAAGTATTTATAGCGTTCTTGCAAATTAATTTGAAGTGATATAGACTTGCACATGACACAATAAGAGTACAAGGGACATGGCATGGTATGTGTAAACATCTTTTAATTGCATGATGATGTTATTTGGCCATATGTGGTGACAATGATGTTTCAACTAATTCATCATAAAATTTCGTCTGAGATCTATCGTGAATAGTTCTCATTCATGTGTTAAATCTGTGACTATCCAAGCTTGTTTTTAGTTTCGTCCTATTTCTACCAAGTGGGTACACTATCAGCTATTCTACTTATTCCTTATTGAAAGTATATATGGTTAGTGGTTTTCCTTCTATCATCAATGAAGACTATAACGTTTTCCATGCTTTGAGATTAAAAGACAATACGTGACTTTATTATTCACATTCGATGCTAATTATAATATATAGTTCCTGTTGATTTGTTCCAACAGTAGCGGTATGAGTGTAATCCATATGTGTGAGGTCTCGAGTCAATCCATGGGCACCGCCCCTCTGCCAATATGATGCATGTACTGATTTACCTCTCCCATGATGATCGTGCATGGGACCGGTGTGTTGGGGACAACTCACAGGGTGACGTCTACCCTTTTTAATATATATACATATATATAGGAAAGTTCAAATGTGAACCACTTTTTAGTTGTGAACGTGAGGACAGCCCAGAGCGCGCCACGTGGCAATCTGAAATTTCGTCGACTAAGCTTATGCATATTGCATAAGGCTTAGTCGCACTCGGACGCGAGCGACTTAGCCGCGAGTTAGCTTTATTCAAGCCTTATTCAGTTTGCATAATAGCGTTATGCAGTATGAATAACGCTAACCCGCGGGTTTATGTAGACTGAATAAAGCTTAACCCGCGAAAGTCACAACCAAAAAGTGGTTCGCGTTTGAACCCACCCCTATATATATATTATATATATATAGAGAGAGAGAGACTAAAATTCGGTTGCGAACTCAAATTTCATTGTGAATGTGAGGACAGCCGAGAGCCCGCCACGTGACATATTCAGTCTAAATAATCATGTATTATTCAGTTCACAATGAAATTTGAGTTCTCATTTGAACCCATGTCTCCCCTTGGGTTTAAATGTGAACTCATCTTTCATTGTGAACACGAGGATAGCCGAGAGCACCACGTGGCATATTCAGTTTGTATATCCATGTGTTATTCAAACTGAATAACACTGAGTGTTATTCAAACTCATCTTTCAATCTAGTATTATTCAGTTTGAATAATACATGAATATTGAAATTGAATATGTCACGTGATGCAATTTTAGTGATTCTTATATTCACAATCAAAATTGAGTTCACATTTGAACTTTCCTCTATACGCACACACACAAACGAAAGTTTGGTTGCGAACTCATTTTCCATTGCAAAAATGAGGACAACTGAGAGTGCGACATGTATCATATTCAGTATGAATAATATATTATTCATTTTGAATATTATTGATCATGATAATACATAAACATTAACCTTTGTTACTTATGACATATATTGCAATGCTTTTCATTTATACCCGGCCCATCTATATAAAATGAACATTTCATAAATTTAACATCTTCAGAAATAGTTCGCATTGATAATTGCCAACAATCAATGATGAAAACACCTTAGACATGAAAAATCAGAGGAAAAGACACTACTACAAAATTGTTAATAGTATCTTATTGGCAAGCATTATAGTACCCGGTTGTAGTGTCGAATACTATTTAAAGGAGCATGGTTTATTAGAAGTAAACGGGTGCAAATGAAATAAATAATAAATAGAACCCGGTATTTTCTTTAACTACGTTGTATTAGATATTATGTAATAGTGACCATAAATCGCTAATTCGTAGTAAAAGAAACTTACTAAATAAATCCACTATCATATTCAAAAGTTAAAAAAAGATAGGTTCTCACCTAAAACCCTTGACCGTGTCTCTGTGTTCGATGAAAATGAAAGAGGAATGAGATTAGAAGTTTCTTTTAAAAAGGGAATAAGATTAAAAAGTAGGGTAAAAAAGGTATAAAGGAAGAAGGCTAGAATTTAAGAAAAAAGTAAACGAATAAAATCACAAGGTAACCACTAACCACTGTAACATGTTATTTATTTTATTGTTTTAATAAAAATTGAAGTAAAATACTAATAGCAAAATGCTACTAATAACTTTAGGAAAAATTAAATCTATATATAATAAATAAGTAACTAGAGAAAAGTTCAATTGTAAACCAGTTTTTGGTTGTGAACGTGAGAACAGTCCAGAGCGCACCACGTGGCAATCTGAAATTTCCTCGACTAAGCTTATGCATACTGCATAACGCTATCATTCAGACTGAATAAAGTTCAGTATGCATAAGGCTTAGTCGCACTCTGACGCGGGCGACTTAGCCGCGGGTTAATTTCATTCAAACTTTATTTAGTTTGCATAATAGCGTTATGCAGTATGAATAACGCTAACCCGCGGGTTTATGCAGACTGAATAAATTTTAACCCGCGAAAATCAGATTGTCACGTGTCGTGCTCTAAGCTTTGCTCACGTTCACAACCAAAAAGTGGTTCACATTTGAACCCACCCCTAAGTAACTATACATCATGTCATGTGTTATTTTTTAGCGAGTTCATTTTAGTATTGCCTGCCTATATATATATATATATATATATATATATATCTAGATACAATTAGCATTATCAATGTAATTAGCACACTCATACATACTCCTTAAATTTCTCATTAATTCAATTTTTTTAAACTTATATGTTATATTACTACCCTTATAATTAGTTATCCAGTTTAGTTTTAATTCCTTACTTTTCATGTTTTATTTTAGATTTTTATCATATAAATGTAAATAATATATATAAACTAAAATGCATGATAAAAAATATTTTTATCTTTTACAAATTATATCATTTTAATCGTTTCATCAATACCATATGTCGAAATGAAAATGAACTCAATTATTGAATGTTTTCGATTTAATTATATTATTAAATATCATAAATATATACAAATTAATGTGTTTATATGTCTTACATTTTCATTTTTCATTTTACATCCTCATCATATTTAAAATGAACTAAAATACATTTTTTTTATTTTACAAACTGTACCATTATAATTACTTCATTAATGCTTTTAAAACAAGTTTGTTATTAAATACTTTTTAATATAATAAAATTATAAAGTGTTATAAATCCATATAAAGATTTTTCAAGAATGATGTATTGACATTTTTAAACGTGCACATTTTATATTGTTATATACAATTATCCAATAGATACAAATTTCGATAAATCATCTACAATTATACAAACTTCAAAATTCTTACATTGAAGATGATTATAAAAAATAAAGTTATTTTTATCTTTAAATTACACTTTATGTTCATATAATTAGTTGTTCAATTTGACTTTCTATCATTTTTTTTACATTCTTATGATATAAACATACATAATCGTATATTGAGTAATATATATTGAAAATATGTTTTTAATTTATACAAGTTATATATTATTTTAGTTATCTCATCAATACCTATAAAGTGAGTTAATATAAAATATCTTTTATTTAGTTTGTTGTTGGTTTGAAGTCTCTATCATCGAGCCAATATTTTTCAACTTTTTGATCAATAGGCTTTGAATTTTATACAATCCGATATGCGACTTGAAGAATTATAAAACCATAAAATTAAAATTGAATAATAGATAATAAAATTGACACGAAACAAAATTATTTATTAAAATGCTAAATAACTTAAACTGTTTAATAAGTTAAACAATATAATAAGAAAAAACTAAGAAATGTTTTATTATTTCTTGCTTTTATCACATTAAACTTGCATCAAATTATTTCGCATCTATTTGAAAGACCCTGTTTTGTTTTATTATTTTTATACATGGGATCCGCAACATACATGTGAAAAAAAATCAAATACATATTTATTTTTCTCTTTCATAATTAAATTAATTAACTGCAAATATGGAACAAAAATCAATATGCCATATACTTAGTTGTAATATTTATATCCGCATTTACAATTATGCTTTCGTTTAATATTATTCAATTCCATATTTTAATTAATTTAATAAATTATTATTCGATTGATGAAAACAATGATTTAGATACAAAGAGAAAAAACACGGAAACAATAAATCACCAACACAAGGTTTGTCTTCTATCACGTTTTACAAATTTTGCTTAAACAATAATACCTTATTTAACTTAGTACTTAATTCATTAACACACGTTTAATATTTTTTTAATTTAACTTATTTTTAATAAAACTTTAATTATATCCATATTTCACTTAACGCTGAAAGTCTAAAACAATATTAGTTTATAATCCATTTAAAATGTCTAAGCGTCAAGATACAATATATAGAACATAAATTTGTATGATCATACTGTAGAATGTCATATTTAAAAGTGACACAATATGTTTATAGAATATTTCTAGGCGTTTTAACAAGTTTTTTCGAACGTTTTTGAAATAATTGTTAGTTATTTTATAGGACATCATGCATCACATTTTCAAACAACGTCGTACAAAATAGCTAATAAGATATTTTAATTTTACAACATCCTAAAAGAGACTTGCTAAGATTTCACCAAGCTTATTGTAACATTCTTAGATATGACATTTTTTGTAATTGGGTGTTATAAAGTTAAGTCCTATAAAATATGTTATTTGGATGGTAGGGGTCGTTTACTAGACATTACCTTGGTAAGCACTTACTGGTTCAATATTTACCTTACCAGGTGAACATAACAAGAACCGGCAATCTTAACCGATACTTAAGAGGGAAGAAAAAGGATCAAGAATCTTACGACACGATTAGTGAAAGTGATGACTCATACCTGATAAACACTTATTGGTTATAAACGCTTACCATAAATCCCAAATTGATGACCGAGAACGTTACCTCGGCTCATAAGGTAAATTAGAGTGGTGGGTCTTGTGAGAAAGCGCTTGCTATAAGCATTTTTGGTAAACAACTAATTATAAATTTTAAGGATCCTATAATATATAAATCTAGTTTTTTATAGTTTAATCAAATGCTTTTATAAGTTAATTATGTCACATGTTAAAATATACTCAATAATTCACACACACACATATATATATATATAATAAACAGTTTAAGTTATAGAAAAGCATCAATTTATGATCAATTAGGCATCTAATATTCCTATTAATTTTAAATGCAATGCTAGAGTCAACTATTATGTTTTTGTCGTAGGCTCGTAGAAGTTTAATTAAAAATATGTTGAACGTAAGTATGATATAACCCGTTAAATTTATTATTATCACATACATAAAATAAATAAAATCTTTTATGCATCACAAGCTTACATTAATTAATGTGAATTTGGTATTAATTAACTCATTCCGAACCCATACTTTACATATGCATACATGCATGATTTATCTTGGAAGATGAAATAAAAAAGCTACATATCATAAAAAATATAAACAAAAAGTTCTATATTTATAAAATTAAAAGTTTATTTAAAGATGTACATATAAATTCATATGAATTTAGATTCTTGAGATAGATTTTTCTCGAATATGGAATTCTAATTCTAATATTTTCAGATTTTTAAAAAAGAATGAAAAATGTATTCAATAACTGGCTTAAATCAAAGAAAAAGGGCATTTGGTTCATTTCAGAAAATAAAAATGGAAATACAAAAGAATGGAAATAGGAATGAGCATTGCATTGAGGCTGTTTGGTTAATCCAATATAATCAATTAAAAATTATTTTGTATTAAAAAAATACGTTTCTCCAACTTAAAAATACAAAAGATGTTTCTTTAACATCCATAGGAACAATGCATGGAAAAAAAATCAAGTATAAATAAAATTTTCATTCCCCCCAATTTTGTCGGGAATGAAAATTAATTGATCTAAATGAATGATTTCATTATATAATATCAAACAAAAAGCAGTTTTTATTATGATTTTCATTTCTGACCTTTAATACCCCAAACCAAACGCCCAATATATTCCTTAATAGTTTTAAATGCAATGCTAGAGTCAACTATTCTGTTTTGGTCGTTTCAGATTAATCTAAAATATTTTGAGCGTAAGTATAAGGCCATTCACTATGGCAACGTCGGGTAGGTGATGGGTTCTTGGAACCCGTCGGGTTCCATCGGCAACACTGCCATGGCCCGAGCGGGTTCCACCCCTTCGGTTAATTTGGTGAAGCCGCTGATATTCACCCCACCCACCCCACCCCTACCTCTCTCTCTCTCTCTCTCTCTCTCTCTCTCTCTTCTTTTTTTATTCTTTTTTATTTATTTAATGAAATAAAATGTGGGTAATATTGGGTAAACCATAGTGAAAAGCTGATGTGGTGCTGATGTGTCAGTTGGGTTCATTGGGTTAATAGTGGATGGCCTAATGTAATCGGTTTAATTTTTTTTTATCATACACACTAATTAATCTCTTATAAAAACATTTTATCATCTTTTCACATTAATTAATATGAAATTGGAAACAGATAATTTTTATATACAAAAAGACTATATATTAACAACACCCTTGTTTTCTTTTTCTTCGTCATTCTTCTGTTTTAATTGAATCGCAACAATTATTCGGTTTTTAAGTTAATTTACATCTTAAATAAACCATGCATCCATTGAAGAAAAAACAACGACATGAGTTGTGTTTAACAAAAACAAGCTAGCCTATAAGCCAGTACATGTTTGGATAAACCATAAGTTAGCTTATAAATTGGTTTATTGAAATGTTAATTGGAATAGCATTTTAAAAGCCTTTGGTAGAGTTTTTTCAATCATACCTTTATTAATATTAATTTTTAGACCCCAAGATATTTTTTTTGGTCATTTCATATACTTATAATTTAGTTTTACCAAACATAGTTTATTCATAAACTAACTTATTAACTATCATCTAGCTTATCCACTAATTTACTAAACACAACTATATAATGCAAACAACAATGTATAAAAAAAACATATTCCATTTCACATACAAAATGTAAACATAAAAAATATATATAGAAAAAAAAAGACATTTTGTATAGAAATTATTTATGTATAATAATTGAACAAAACGTCCAAAAACAACAGCATCTCTCGTTAGTCTCAATTTTTGGCCATGGACTACGAGATAGGGCACAGGTGGACACCCATATAATTACACGTAAATTCACCTATATCCAATAAAGACAAAATTAATAATAAATCATCTATCCATCCATCCATCCATCCATCCATCGTCATCGCCGCCTTTACCGACATTTACTCGCTTGACCTCCGGCCACCAATCAGCTCCGGCGGCCAAATAAACCGGTACATATATATATATATATATATATATATGACAAAACTTCAAACGGAAACTCAAATCTGATTGCAAACGTGAGAATCGTTGAAATTGCACCACATAACATATTTACCTTCGATAATGATGTATTATTCAGAGTAAATAACGCATCATTCAGTATTATTTATAGTAAATAATGATGAATAATACAGAATGTTGGTTTATTCACTCTCAATTATACCGGATGTTGTGTTATTCACTTTGAATAATCCATGATTATTCGGAGTAAATATGTCATGTGACGCGCTCTTGGTCGTACTCACGTTCGTAAAAAAAAATGAGTTTTCATTTGAATCTGAGCCTATCAAGCAACCACTTTGGTTACTCGACTCGTGTGAACCAGATTCGTGAAAGCGGTCTTCATACTCCTCCAAACCCCAGCCTTCCTATTGCCTTGTACCCGCACCGACCCGACCCGGCCGACACAAGAGACCTTAGGAGAAACCGGTTCGGTTATCAACAAACAATAGTCTCTCCCCGGTTCAGACCGGTTCCTGAACAACCGAACGTTTTCCGCCCTATCGTTGTTTTGCTTGGACTTACTCCCTTCGCTATGATGGACCGGTTTTTTTCCTGAACCCGATGATGGAAAGTTTCGGTCTTTGGTGGTTTAAGGAGATTGCCCGATTAGCAGACCGGGTTTGGGTCGGATCTTGGTTTTTGCACATGGCAAACTTGACGGAGGTTTTTCGCTCGATGACTGTATGGTGGTTCAGCCAGTCGGCCACTTTGGCTTGGCAGATGGAAAACGACTCCGGTGGGTTGTTGTAATCCATTAATTGAAGCGGGGCGGGTCGATAATCCAAGATTTTTTCGCCATTGGTGTCGTTTTCATCTTCTTGATCAAGATCACCATCATCATCATCATCACCACGATCAAGATCAAGATCAAGATCATGATCAAGTTCATTCTTTAAGGAGTTTTGATCATGATCAAGATCAAGATCATTACCATCATCTCCATGATCAAGTTCAAGATCAAGTGGCTGATTCTTTAAGATGTTGTGGTGGATTTGATCAAGATCTTGATGGTTTTCCATGGAGGCTAAAGGGGTAGTATAGTAAATGGGGATTTTGGATTTGGGTTTGTGGAGGAGGGATTGAATGTGGATATTTATGTATGATTGAATGGGATGATGATGAAATATGGAGGAAGTTTCAAAGGAAGGATGGTCAAGTTCACATATAGACCATGGTTTAAAATGTGGGTGTTATATTAATTGCTATTATTACGTTTGCATGAACAATGTGCCATTGAATTCCGTATTTTCAATATATTAATTACATGGACTTGACTTTATCGTACCGGTAATAAATTAGGTTTGTTTGAATGTGGAATCGGTTTGTTAATTAAATTATTTAATAAGATTTTTAAGTTTTTAGACCGAATAAAACACGGTGATATATATATATATATATATCTAATGAAATTTCATTTAGACACATTATCTTATCGGTCAGAAGATTTGATATCGGCAACCTCAATCGTTTGTCAGTTTTGTAATGTGAGGGGACATACGTGACTCACTTAGCGGTTGTGGTTTTGGAGGTGTTCTGGGTTTAAATCCGAGACTGATTTGATTTTGGACAAACTATTCCCCTACCCACTACCAACTAAGTTACGCACCATTGATATTTAAACACATTATGTTGTTTTTGTTTTAAATTTACTTAATTTATATTTACATTAATTCTTTGATGATGTATATTCATCTGATTTAGGATATAGAAATTTGAGAAATATGATTTTCATCTTGAAAACTGTGTATTGTACACAAAAATGTTAATATTCATTTTAATAACTTATTCAAAAAAAAAAAAAAAACCACAAGGTTGTGGTGTACTGGTTAAGGCTTGTGAGAGAAATGAGGATTAACTCAAGACAGCACGCTTTAGCTGTCGGTAAACCTTGTCGAGATTAATCGGGGCAAAGCCTCAGATACTATTTTAAAAAAAAGTTTATTCAAAAAAATTATCTAGAAAGTGAAGAATATAATTTAGGATGTAGTAGTAAACACACTTTTTTTTAAATATTTAATAAAAGGAAGTCTTATAAAAAGCTAATGATGTTTTTATTATAGTTAAGTTCTCCAACTTGGTTCTAGTAATTTGTTATTTTATTATGATATAAGTTGATAGGTTGTATTTTTCATAATTAATAACATCTCTTTATTTGCATAAACACTCTATTGGGACATATGGACTAACTAATAGGTCACTTTTTAAGAGAAATGGTTCTAGTTAGTTAACCATTGTGGATGCATCTAATTAATAAACTGAAATCCAAAGTGTTCAAACCATAATGTAAACAAAGAGAAATCAACACATAGACATGTCAATTGCAGATGAAGAACCAAACCCTACTAAAGACCGGCAGATTTGGCGCAGCATCCTCTCGAATCATCTCCTCCATAGCCGTCACATCGAGCCTCCGACTTCTCGGGTTGGAAACCCTAAGCGGCTCTCAACATCTAACCTAAGAGAGTATTACTGAAACTAAGCTTTTCTGGATGCATAAAACTGAATGACCAAGGCCTGTATTTATAAGAAAACGTCCAAGGGTCATCTGGCGTTCGCCAGACTGCTGGTTTGGCGGCGCCAGATGCTTAGGTCAACTCTGGTTTTCAATTTTGTCGAATCTGGCGGCGCCAGATTTTTGGTTTGGCGGCGCCAGATTCTGAACTTGGCGGACGCCAGATTGCTACTGTGTTGACTCTGTGCATTTTTCACGTTTTCTCGCCCTTTTTCGTACTTTTCCGTTCCACGGCCTCCACGACCTACAAAATTAGGAATTAAACCTTTTTAAGTCAAACAACATCATAATCACTCTCAAAATGAAGATAAAAGTGGGGAATTGATGCGAGTAAAATATGTATAATTTTGGAGTTATCAAGAGGCACTTTGGAGGATAGCACAAGGCCATTTTACACAATGAGACAACCCTTAAAAACTACTTATAACCATGGATGATGAAAAGCCAACATCGATTGAGATGTTAAACCTTCATGTCCATGAGCTAGTTCTTAGATCAAGTGGTTATCTCTGGCTAAATTGAAAAAGAAAAAAAAAACTCCTAAAAATGGCATGTGACATACACAAGATTTTCAAATTAAAGTGGTCTAATGTAATAGCCAGTGGACAAGAAGTTGACGATGAACTTGGTACACTTTTGGTTCTTGTAGGCTTTTAAACAACAATACAAGTAAAAGGTTGATTCATTTGGTCGGAAAATTTTTAGATTTTAATGGCCACACTATAATAAAATAAAGGTTATAGGATGTCTAAAATAAGTAAATGTCTTAATAAAGTGTTTACAAAACCTAAGTTTATAGGACTAAACAAAAAACATCTTATCCAGAGTGTTACAACAAGTCATAGATTACTTCTAAGAGTTACAACAAGTCTTTTAGGGAATTTCATAATAAATTAAGTATCGTATTAACTAATTTTATAGGACACTTTTGAGAAGTGTCATATAAACTCATCTTTTTAAAGAGATACGTGTATTTATAAAGTTATATTTGAAAAAATGTCATATAAAATAGTCAATAAGACATTTTATTTGAAAAATGTTCTAAGAACTTGTTACGACGCCTACAAGGGTGAAGTTAACCATGTCCTATCATCCGCAAACCGATGGTCAAAGTGAGTGAATCATTCAAACCTTGGAAGATATGTTGAGGTCATGTGTGATCGAAATTAGGTGGTAATTGAGACTCTCATGTACCGTTAGTGGAATTTGCATACAACAACAATTACCACTCAAGGATTGAGATGGCACCATTCGGAGCCTTGTATCCACGGAAGTGTAGACCCTACTATGTTGGTTAGAAGTTGGAGAGAAACAATTTGTCAGTCCCGAGAGATCATACAAGAAACGCCCGACAAAGTTAAATGTATCCGTAAGCGCTTGAAAGCGGCCTAAGATCGCCAAAAAACTGAAGTCGATAAGAAGAGGCGACCATTGGAATACAAAGTGGGAGACCGTATGATGTTGAATGTATCTTCTTGGAAAAGTATCATCCGATTCCGAAAAAACAGGAGGCTAAGTCTACGTTTCCTAGGATCATTTACTGTGATAAAGCGTATGGGACTACAAGATTATCAACAAGAGCTACCGCCAAAATGAGTGGAATTCAAACACGTTCCATATTTGTTACCTTAGGAAATGTTTAGTGGAAGAGAAAAGTGTTATACCTCTTTCAGAGATTTTGTTAGGTGAAAGAAACTGATGCATAGATCATGAAGCCACCTTAGAAGGGAAATCAAAGAAACTCTGTCACAAAGAGGTGGTCATGATTAAGGTACAATGGAAACACCATTGTGGCGCTAACGTGACTTGGGAAGCCGAGGAGGACATGAAGAAGAGATACACCAATTTTTTCGTGTAGCAAAGGATTTCGAGGACAAAATCATTTCCATGTTGTGGAGTATTGTAACACCCAGAAAATTTGGTATGTAAAAGTTACCTACTTCTAGCCTACTAGATTAAGATTTTAGTTCAAGACGATAAAATTTTAATGCCTTTAGACACTTATCGGGAATTGAGGATGCTTCGCGATCGAAAAGACAAATTTCAAGGCTCGAAACATTCTTTGCTAAAGTGACAGCAAGAATGACATATGTCTCTTTAGTTGTTACTCTCTCGCAAAAGAAGCAGTCTGAGTACATTATTGGCCAAAGTGACAACTAGAGTAACATATGTCACTATAGTTGTCACACTCGCACAAGAAGAATAAGTTGTAGTACACTTTTGGCTAAAGGGATGGCGAGAGTGACATATCCATCTCTTCTCTCTTCATTAACTCTTAGTTGGTGAAATCAACCATGACCGTTTATGGTTTTCCACTTAGGAGTTATTAGCATTCTAGAAGATTTCAAGTAATCAAGCTTCAAGGCTCCGATGCATCTTAAGGATTCTTGATTTTAGATTAACACTATAAAACCGTAAGGTGAGTTCATCTTACTTTTCTAAACATCTCCTTATTTAAATACCATTATTTAAAGAGTTTTAACCCAAATTTTGATTTTAGAAATTTTAGGGTTCTTAATCATCTTTTGATTTTGATGAGATATTTCCTAAATATTGTGGTAAACTAGTTGATAAGCCCGAGCTTTGCACCGGGTTCATGAAGAGTAGATAACGACACTTTAACATATTTCAGTTAATATGTTATATATAGCTAAAACGTAAAATGAAATATAAAAAACTAAAAGATATAACGTGAATAAATATGATAACTTTATGGGGCTGATATGTAAGTTTAAAAGTGAGTATAGGATTCGGGTCGGTTAGAGCGTATATATAGTATATAATAAAATAAATACATGAAAAAAATATTCAATGTTAGGCTCATTTCGATCTTATCGACCATAAGATTATAATGCGTACTTTGTTAATATTAAAACACGTTTTTTTAACATATTTTAGATCGTATCGACGATACGATTATAATAACGTAATTTGTTAAAATTAAAACGTATTTTTTTAACATATTCCAACCAATACACGATATATGAGTATTTGTAAAATGAAATATAGAAAAGTAAGGTATAAAGTGAATAAAGATTATAAATTTAGGAGGCGAATATGTAGATTTGAAAATGGGTATAGGATTCAGGTCGGTTAGAGCGTATATATAGTATATAATAAAATAACTACATCAAAAAATATTCAATATTATGCTCATTTTGATCGTATCGACGATACGAATATAATGGCGTAACTTGTTAAAATTAAAACGTATTTTTGCCAATACACGATATGTGACTAAAACGTAAAATGAAATATTGAGAAGTAAAAGGTATAAAGTGAATAAACCTTATAAGTTTTAAGTTTAGGGGCTATTATGTAAACTTTAAAATGGTATAAATTTCGGATTGGTTGTGGCGTATATATAGTATATAATAAAATAACTACGTCATAAAATATTCAATATTAGACTTATTTCGATCGTATCGACGATACGAATTTAATGGCGTAATTTGTTAAAATTAAAACGTATTATTTTAACGTATTTTAGCCAATACACGATATATGACTAAAATGTAAAATGAAATATTGAAAAGTTAAAGGTACAAAGTGAATAAGCCTTATAGTTTCAGGGGCCAAATATGAAAATTGGAAATGGAAATTGGAGAGGAAGCGCGCGGGTCATGAAGGCGGGTCATGGATGGGTCTGGGTCAAAAGCAGAGAGGGGAAAGTTGGGTTTGGGTTGGAGCGGTTCGGGTTATGGGTCGGATCAGGTGTAGGCGGGTCGGTGCGCCTGCTAATTGTATATATTAGATAATGTACCATATGTTACATATTGTTGGTTGAAAATGTCAATGGAAACACTTTGACTTCACTTTGGGTTTCACCCCATTTTGGGAGATTCTTGAAAAGATATAGATTTATGTTAATAATGACAAAGGTAGTTACAAGTGTTTGACAAAGGTTTTGGAAAAGAGTTATTTGAGTTTTTACATGATGAAAATGAGTTTACCTATCTATAGACAATTGTATGAAATTAGTATTTGGAAATGCATCAAGTTAGGACAATATCCCTTTTAAGGATATTGGGATATGATATGTGTGATTATAGTTACGTCACAATATGAATGTGACTAGTTTTAGGCTAATATCATTGGATCCATATGTATAGGTCGGCTAATTGTTGGGATTATCCCGTTTGTAGCTAGTTGAGACATTGAGTCGTAGAAATGGCCTCTTGGCACGATAATGTAGGATTGGATGCTAGTCATCGACCATAAATGTAATCCTAGCGAATGAGCATTACTAGCTAGGATCAACGGTTGTCCTCCCTCACATATGGTCCAAGCCTTTGGAATTCGTGGTCTTGATCATAGTATGGAGCTTTGTGACTTAGAATGTAGCTTACTTTTGTGTTACGCTACAAACCTTGGGAAATCGGGTCTCCACTGTCATTGAAAGATGAAGTTTGGACTGTATAGTCCTTGTATGCTATTTGGAATGAAAAACTCATATTTACATTTATTGTTTATAAATGTTTCTTTTTATTAGGGGTCAAGTCTAACACTTTTTTTTTTAAAATAACATGTATATATATAACAAGTGGCTTACTTAGGTGGCGGGGGTTCCTAAGACTTGAGGGATGATCAGATTTGCCATAGTGCAACTTTTGTGAAATAGACTTTGTGCACAAATTGGCATATATTTTTGGTTAGGCCTTCTGGGAAATGATAGTGACACCCATCTATAGCTAAGCTAGTTGTAATTAGATTAGTAGGTTGTTGTTCTTCATTTATTGTTTAATGTAAACGCCTTATACACTTTTCATATTATTGGATGATCTCTTTTATACAAATTAAACCTTACGTCAATATTCAAGTTAAAATTTATTTCTATTTTAAGAGGTGTTAGACTCTATCAGAACGAACGATCGATTCAAATGCTCAACCATCATGTACGACTATACGTGTATCATGAGTATTTAATACACAAATATTTCTATTAGAGTATCAACCAAAAAATATAAATAAATTTATAATCCCCCTCTCTGATTTTCAATTACGACGGCTTGAATTTGTGCTCTCTTTAAAACTATACATAGATATAGACACATATAACAGCTGGATATATATATAGTCGGCATTTTTCTTGAAAGAGTCCATAAGTTTATAAAATTTGAAAAATAACATTATAAATGGTTTTATACGATAAATAAATGTGCGTGTTCTTCACATATAAATCCTTATACTATCATGAATCTAATCTCATTTTTGCATGCCCGGTGAATTGCATTAAGCACGCGAACATGCAAGTGAGATTATAATTAATTTAACCATTTGCATATAATTATCTTAGATATTATATACTTTTCTTTAATTGTATTGATCAAGTTGTATATGTTTAAATAAGTTTGTCTACTGAAAATAGACTAATGGATTTGAAAACGTCAAAGAAAAGGTTGGATTATTACTCGATATTTTTTTTATTAATTAATTTGTTTCAGGTGGCTTGATAATAACCCGAAGGGTTTTGTGGGGAGGGAGGGCGGGGTTAGCTTATTTCATTTAGCTATTTTGGCTTAATGCCTTAAACGGTTAAACTGTAATAAAATATTAATATATGTTTAAGTAAATAAGTTGACTAGACCATTAATGTTATTAAATGGTAAGTAACAAAGGTTGTGGTTGGATGCAAATGTTTGTCTAGAAGAAATCTAAAATTCTGGACTTTAAGAAGTTACACGCATAAACATAATGGTCCTCTTTTGTGTTTTTATAGATGATGCATAAGATTTAAGTTAACCTAGAGCGTCAAATTAAGCTCAACATTATCAAGTTAATGTACATGTAACTATGTCGTAACGTTATGTGGGTGAAATATTAAACATAATGAATTATTTTTCCAATTTTAATTAGGTTTTACTAAGGGTATTATATAGATATATTTGCTTATTTATTAATAATCAAATGCATTTATTGCTTTACATCCAAAATATTACATGTATTTAGACCGAAGACATATTTTTTTGGTTATATTCAATGATGGAGATGTCGTCCGTTTTATTTAAAAAATTTTCCTCATAACGAGTCAACTTTATTTCTTAAAATATTGTATTTGACTGGAACAGAAATTTGAAATACTGTAAGATTATTAAATTTTTTATCACCGTTAATACATAGTTTAAAGACTGTGAAATTAAACTATGTAAAAAAGTACAGTAGCCTATTACAAGTGGTGTATGACAAACCTTGCAAATAAAATCTATCAAAAGAACTCGTGTCATCATTGTAGTTTTAAAATATATACGATGACACAAAATATACTAATATTATGACGGACTAACAAGTGGTCATGCGTGCCACCACTAACACCCCAGAGCTTCGTCCCTATAACAAATCATCAAATGATTAAGGTTTTAGACATAATTATCGTTAAACCATTCAAAACCGTTTAGGACAATTGGTATATTCAAAGTTATAACCATTTAATTAAGTAATGAGAACATAAATCTAATATCATTATATTTGTATACATAGTTTGGTTTTTTTGGCTTATACTTTGGCCATAATCCAAATAGTTAGAACAAAACCGAAGGTTCGGGTTCAGTTTGTCTTGTTGCTAAGGCTCTTTATGTATTTTTATTACTTATTTTGATTTAATATTGCCAAGCTCTATTCTAATAACTTATTATTGTATCATTATAGAACTTGATAGGTTGTCAAATTTCGTCATAAAGTTTATATACACATTCATGTAAGACGTGCAATTCATTATAACACACTTATGGCATAGGAATGAGGCATGAGGTCATCCGCTATGGTACCAATGGTACCAGCTGTCACCTCAGCGCCACATCAGCTTACCAACACCTTGCCAATCCATCCACATTCATACCAATTCCATACCAATCTAAATAATTAGTTAAAAAAAAAAAAGAGAGAGAGAGATAGAGAAAAACACTACAAAAAAAAACACTTTTTGCGGCGACAAATGTCGTCGCAAAAAGCCATTTTGTCGCCCCAAAAGGTTTTTTGCGACGTCACGTCGTCGCAACAGGGTCGCCGCTAAAGGTTCGTGGTAAAAAAGCTTTTGCGGCGACAAACTTGGTTTTAAGCGGCGACCAGACTTGACCTAGCCTTGTGACACGTGTCCCACTTTTTGCGACGACACTTTACTTTTTGCGACGACAGTAATTAATTAAATATAAATATTTTAATTCTCTTTTTGCGACGACATTGTATACTTTTTGCGGCGACAATAATTAATTAAATATTAATAAATTTTGATATTTGATTTGACTTTTTGCGACGATATGTTTTTAATAAATATTAATTTATCTATATTCTTTTGCGACAAATGTATGTGTCTTTTCACTACAAAACAGAATGGTTTTGATGGCAGAAAATCCGTCACTAATAATCAATCACAGAAGCTTCGGTTGGTGATAAAAAAAACTACAATTTCATGTATACAAATCTCATTTCCTAATTCCATAACAATCCAAAATCAATACAGAAATATGAAAATCAAATCCAAATTCAAAATCAAATCAAATCAAATTCAAACTACAGAAAATCGAATCCAAACTCAAATGTATTTCACGATCTCTTCCTGAGTTCCTCTTTCTTCCATTGTAGTTAAATCTTTAACTCCACTAGTTCTTTTATTCCTCTCAAGATCTGAAGTTCAAATATTAACAAGAAACATATTAGTACCATGATCCAAAGCCGAATTTTTCATGATCTTGTCCGTAGTCTCAAGGTTCAATCATCCAATTTTAATACAAGTAGTAGGAACAAAAGAAGCACAAAAACACCAATTGGGGGGGGGGGTATAAACCAAAAACCCCATATAATAAAATATAATATACATCACCTAAAATGATATATGACTGCGTTTTCTAAACAAAAAAATGCCGAATGAAATGACCTAAACAAGCATATTAAACAATAGAAATGATATGATGTTTATAACAAAGTATAAATTACAAGTCATGGTTTTTCTATTTTTCTATCACAAATGACAATTCACAATATACCCATCTAAGCAACTAGGCAAGAAAGAACCAAACAATGAAACAAAATTCATATTTCCACCTCTTTTAATCCTCTAAGCAGTAAGCAAGCAAACACACCCTCTACTTTCTGTGTATATGTGATTTTGCAACTAAAATATGATAGAAGTTCTCATTGTAACATAATGAAAGTTTGCTTTCCTTTTACCTCTGGAATGATGGCACATATCACAGTTAAAGACCACAATCTATAACTCTTAATAAAACCATGAATCATAGCAACAAAAACAATGAGTCTAAAATTTTATATGATACAATAAAATAACAGAGTAGAAAAAAATTTGCAACTAAATACACATGAATGTTGTATTAAAAAATTACTGTGATTCATATCATCAAATTAGTAAACTCACCACATAAAACAAGACTGAAAGAATTCAGATGAGTAATAATTTGGGGCACCAGCCTGCTGCAACCCGGCTTCTGAATCTGTAACGAAACAAACAGTGAATGAAACTCAATATATAGAAATTCAACGGCTTAATAAGCTAATGTAACTTATAAGCTGAATCTTATAAGACTAATTTTTAAGTTATAAAACTCAACAGCTTAATAAGCTTAATGAGCTTATTAAGATACAAAATAAGCAACCCTATGGCTTATACACAAAAGCAACCAAATAAGCATCCCTATGGCTTATACCAAATAAGCAACCTTATGGCTTTATACACAATCAAGATACAAAATCAAGATGTGAAGCAAATCAGAAGATAAAATAAGGATGTATAAATTAGTTTACAAATCGATAAAAATTAGGTTACAAATCGCAGCAAATCATTACAACTAGAAGCTGGAAATCGTTCCAAATCGATACAAAAACAAAATCGTTCCAGCCATGTATAAATCGAAGGGGCTTTCCTAAGAATTAAAATCAAAATCGTTCCAAAGCCATGTATAAATCGAAGGGGTTGTTCCAGCCATGTATAAATCAAAATCGTTCATGTATAAATCGAAGAGCATTGGGGATGTTATGGAAATCGAAATCTTACCTGGTGATTGCCAATCGAAATCGAAATCCAAGCCCTTATCGACGAGATGGAGTGCAGCAAACGACCATGGAGGAAACGAGAGAGTAGTGATCGATGGAGAAGAGGCAGTAAGCTTGTCCTCGAAAACGAGCCTGGTGCGATCTTGAGAAGTCAATCGATCAAAAGACGGTAACCAAATCCTAAGATTTCGAAATTGATTTATTTTGAAATATATTATTCAAAATCGATTTTGAAAAACTTAATGAACCAAATCGATTGTTCAAAATCGATTTTGAAAAACTTAATGAACCATTCGATTGTTCAAAATCAATTGTTGAGAAATTAATGAGAAAGACATAACTCACAGTGATTGGAGGAGGCGACGCTGGTGGCTTGGCCGCAGTAGGGCGACAGTGGTGGTTGAATTCTGATAAGGGAGACGATGGGGAGGGTGGTCGAATACTGATGGGTTTGAAATTAAATTTGGGAAATAAAAAGAGAACAAGAACAAGAAGAGAAGGGAAGTAGGGTTTATTCAATTTTTGGGAAAATTTTGGGGGGAAGGTTCCCGCCTCTCTTTTTTTTTTTCTTTTTCAGCTATTTTTAGGTTTGGTTCAATTAGAAAATTTCATTTTTCTAAAATTTTATATAATTAGAAAATCAATTTTAGTTGTTTTTCAAAGTTTTCTTTATGTCTTTTATTAATTTACAAATATGGAAAATAAAAACTTCATCATTTCTACCAAACATGTTTTCTAAAATTTTCATAGAAAACTGAAAATAAAAACTCAACTCTATTTTCTAAAAATGTTTTCTACGAAAATGAAAACAGATCGATTAAACTCTAGATCAATTAAACTCAACTATATATATTAAGGCCAACTAGATCAATTAAACCCGACTATATCCATTAAAGTCATTATATCTATAAAAGCCCCAACTATGATTCAAGCCCAACTATATCGATTAAACCCGACTATATCCATTAAGTCCAACTAGATCGATTATATATATAAACGCCCCAACTAGATCGATTAAAACACAATTAGATCCATTAAACCTAAGTAGATCCATTAAATCCAACTAGATCCATTAAAACCCAATAACCTCGATTCAAGTCCAACTAGATCGATTAAAGCCCAAGTAGATCTATTAAAGCCCAATAACATCGATTCAAGCCCAACTATATCGATTAAACCCAACTATATCGATTAAACCCGACTATATCCATTAAGTCCAGCTAGATCGATTAAAGTCCAACTATGTCGACTAAACTCGACTATATCCATTAAGTCCAACTAGATCGATTAAAGCCCAACTAGATCTATTAAAGCCCAATAACATCGATTCAAGCCCAACTATATCGATTAAACCCAACTATATCGATTAAACCCGACTATATCCATTAAGTCCAACTAGATCGATTAAAGTCCAACTATGTCGACTAAACTCGACTATATCCATTAAGTCCAACTAGATCGATTAAAGCCCAACTAGATCTATTAAAGCCCAATAACATCGATTCAAGTCCAACTAGATCGATTAAAGCCCAACTAGATCTATTAAAGCCCAATAACATCGATTCAAGCCCAACTATATCGATTAAACCCAACTATATCGATTAAACCCGACTATATCCATTAAGTCCAGCTAGATCGATTAAAGTCCAACTATGTCGACTAAACTCGACTATATCCATTAAGTCCAACTAGATCGATTAAAGCCCAACTAGATCTATTAAAGCCCAATAACATCGATTCAAGCCCAACTATATCGATTAAACCCAACTATATCGATTAAACCCGACTATATCCATTAAGTCCAACTAGATCGATTAAAGTCCAACTATGTCGACTAAACTCGACTATATCCATTAAGTCCAACTAGATCGATTAAAGCCCAACTAGATCTATTAAAGCCCAATAACATCGATTCAAGCCCAACTATATCGATTAAACCCAACTATATCGATTAAACCCGACTATATCCATTAAGTCCAACTAGATCGATTAAAGTCCAACTATGTCGACTAAACTCGACTATATCCATTAAGTCCAACTAGATCGATTAAAGCCCAATAACATCGATTCAAGCCCAACTATATCGATTAAACCCAACTATATCGATTAAACCCGACTATATCCGTTAAGTCCAACTAGATCGATTAAAGTCCAACTATGTCGACTAAACTCGACTATATCCATTAAGTCCAACTAGATCGATTAAAGCCCAACTAGATCTATTAAAGCCAAATAACATCGATTAAACCCAACTATATCGATTAAACCCGACTATATCCATTAAGTCCAACTAGATCGATTAAAGTCCAACTATGTCGACTAAACTCGACTATATCCATTAAGTCCAACTAGATCGATTATATCTATAAACGCCCCAACTAGATTGATTAAAACACAATTAGATCCATTAAACCTAACTAGATCCATTAAAGTCCAACTAGATCGATTATATCTATAAAGGCCCAACTAGATAGATTAAAACACAATTAGATCCATTAAACCTAAGTAGTGTTAGTAATTATGTGCAAAAGTTGACAAACCAAGTAATTGCACATCCAATGTTATAAGACACTTGAGGGTCACACCTGTGATGACCTGTAATTCGAATAAGTAAATCTCTCTCTCTCACTCTCTTGATCGACGCCAACCACGGCTCCCAAACCAATTCGGTTTTTCGATCAAGTTCTTCGCGCTACAGCTTGTTCGTGATATCGGGGCTCAATCCAGCTAGAGGGATATTCGTTTGGTCGATCACGGGTGGATCAATCTTGAGCAATCCAGGTAATAATCCTAAAAACTTTATTGGTTAATTGTGTAAGTAAATGAAAAGATTTGAGATCCACAACTTTCTCGTGTCAGTTTGATACGAGGAGATCACAAAAACCCAACAAGTAGATCCATTAAGTCCAACTAGATCCATTAAAACCCAATAACCTCGATTCAAGCCCAAGTAGATCGATTAAAACACAATTAGATCCATTAAACCTAAGTAGATCCATTAAGTCCAACTAGATCCATTAAAACCCAATAACCTCGATTCAAGCCCTACTAGATCGATTAAAACACAATTAGATCCATTAAACCTAAGTAGATCCATTAAGTCCAACTAGATCCATTAAAACCCAATAACGTCAATTCAAGCCCAACTAGATCCATTAAAGCCCAATACCATCAATTATATATCCATAAAATCCCCAACTAAGTCGATTAATGCCCAACTAGATCCATTAAAACCCAACTATATCAATTAAAGTCCAACTATATCCATAAAAACAAACTATATCCACTAAAGCCCAATAGCATCGATTAAAGCTCAGCTATATCCATAAAAGCCCCAACTAAGTCGATTAATGCCCAACTAGATCTATTAGAGGCAACTAGATCCATTAAAACCCAACTTATCGATTAAAGCCCAACTACATTGATTAAGCGCAACTAGATCCATTAAAGCCCAACAACTAGAACGATTCAAGTCCAACTAGATCAATCTAAGCCAAAATATATCAGTTAAGTCCAACTAGAACGATTCGTGGGAATTTTTTTATTAAAACCAATAAAATTTTTAATAAAAATCAGATAACCTTTTGCGGTGTCAGTGTTTGCGGTGACAACAGCCTTTTGCGGCGACATAAAATATTTTAGCCGGGAAAATAAGGCGCCATTTTTTCGTGGGAAATTTTTTTTTATCAATAAAGAATAAAAATATTAATAAAAAATCAGATAACTTGTTGCGGCGTCGCTTTTTGCGGCGACATAAATATATTTTAGCCGGGAAAATGAGGCGCCATATTTTCGTGGGGAAAAAAATTATTAATAAAGAATAAAAATATTAATAAAAAAAAAGATAACCTTTTGCGGCGTCGCCTTTTGCGGCGACATCAGCTTTTTGCGGCGACATAAAAATATTTTAGCCGGGAAAAAGAGGCGCCTTTTTTTTCGTGGGGAAATTTTTTATTACTAAAGAATAAAAATATTAATAAAAAATCAGATAACCTTTTGCGGCGTCCCCTTTTGCGACAACATAGGCTTTTTGCGGCGACACACCTTTTGCGGCGACACCTTTTGCGACGACAACGACTTTTTGCGGTGACGTACCTTTTGCGACGATACCTTTTGCGACGACACTTTACTTTTTGCGACGACCAAAAAAAATCAGCGTTGAAAGTCAAGCACGTCTTCTCTTTTTTTGTCTTTTAGTGCCTTTTTGCGACGTTTTTGTGTCGCCGCAAAAGCCTGTCGCCGCAAAAGGTTGTTTTTCTTGTAGTGAAAAGAAGAAAACTTTCGTCATTGAAATCGGCAGTGGGGTGCCAATTCCCCTGCCGATTCCTTCCCTGCCGATGATCCTCTATGGTGTGCCAAGGGGGTACCGCTCGGTACCGAATGCATACCAAGCCCCATAGAGGATGGCCTGAGAGGCGATCAAGGTGGTGTTTGCTAAGGCCCAAGCCCGATCGAGAAAGGGAAAGACCATTCGATCATGGTGTTGGTTGAATTTCCCATCCCAATAAAAACTATTCCTTTGTAGGAGTTTGATCAAGTCCCAAGTCTTGTAGACCTAAATATTTGAAGCCCATCAACCTCTAGTTCAAAGGATTTAGGGTGATAAAGCATAAAAGGCTATAGCCACATGACATCGTTTCAAAAACACAAACGCTATCAAGCATGTAACTTTTTGATGCTAGCATTAAACTTGCACTTTAGTTTAATTAGTTATGGCTTCAGTTCATGTACTAGCAACAACATAAACTTTGTAGACTTGTAGTCTGCAACCAAAACCATCATTCAAAGTCTTTATCTATTATTTATTTGTTTGTTAGAACATAAACCGTGTCTATAATAAAATATTATAACTCAGTCAAAACAAATATGGAATGAGTTTATATGTAAATTTTTTATATTATTATGCATATAGAAACAACGTGTAACTTTGTATTTTATTTAAAAAATATATAGATATCTAAATAAAAAAAAGGTTGTAACTACCATATTTGATACCTAATTTTAAACCAGTAAATATTACATGAAAGCAACATTGCATGTTCCAAGAACGCAACATAACCATTATACCATAGTTTCATTTAAATAGATACAAATAACTTGATAAATGAAATTTCAAATAAAAACATAAATCTAACAGTGAACGTAAGAATAACTAAGAACGTGTTACGTGACATATTTAATCTGAATAATATAGGATTATTCAGACCAAAATTTATGCATTATTCAAGATAAATAATACAGCTTACAGACTGGATAATACTGAATGATATAGTATTCAACCCGAATGTTATATTATTCACCATAAATAATGTATAACATTCAATCTGTATAATTATGTATGATTCAGACAAAATAAGAGCCGAATAAAACACGTATTACGCTCTTGGTTGTTCTTTCATTTAAACCTACCACTAACTCGATATAAATATAAGACATAAAAATACATAAGAATACATGTATGTAAGTTTGGGTTTGAAATTTGAATATTTAATCAAAGAAAATATAAAAAATACAGTAAATTTAGTCATTGTTGTTAAATTTAATTGTTTAATTGAACCCAATTTTGATACCTAAAAACAAATTGTAACTATGTAGAATTCAAGTCCAGGATGAATATTGAAACTAATTCGTTGATATGTCTTTGTCCCAAATAATTGAAAACGACCCAATATTACTATCATACAAAAAAATGGCTATTTTTGACCACTTGACAATAATATCGAATCCCGTTTACACTCGTTGAGTTTTGATCTAAAAATTAAGATTGGTGTACAAGTAGGGGAGTAAACGAGTCGAGCCGAGCTTAAGCTCGCCTAAGCTCAAGCTCAAGCTCAGCCCGTTTATGTTTATAAAGTTCGAGCTCGTCTTGTTTTAAGCCGTATGTGTCAAGCTTGAGCATGGCTCGTTTACCTATAAATCAATATTTAATATGTTTTTTTTAATATTTATTATTTAATGTATGTTTATATTAAATATTAACTGAAGCTCATTTAGGCTCGCGAGCTTCATCATAAAGGCTCGAGCTCGCTTATTAAACGAGCTTAAAATGAAGCTCGAGCTCGGCTCAGGCTCATTTAACTTAAGCTCGAATCAAGCTTTTAATGAATCGATCTCGAGTAACTCACGAACAGTTGGATTCACTTACACCCCTATTTATAAGCATGTACAAACACACATCATCCATTGGTTTTTTGGGTTTAATGCAAGGATTTTGCATGTTTAAAGTTTAAATTAAGTGGAAATTAAGTGGGCCCAATGGACCAAATACCACATACTTGATTTATGCAAGAGAAAATACATGATTTAAAAATGTAGCTTAAAAAGATGGGAGGAAATATAGTTTATTTTTATGCAATTGCAAAATTCATTTTTGTAATGGAGAAAAAAGAAAATCGATGTAGTATTACACCACCAAACTATCCTAAAATTAAGATTTGAACCATGATTATTGAAATTAATCTCTAAACATCTATGAATTAAGCCGACACAATATTTGATCAAGTTGGAAGTTGAAACTCCATTGGATTAACCAATACAAGACCTTTCTTCTGAAATTTTGAAGTTGGTTTGTAGAATACTGACGATGCATGCACTCGTGTTAAAAAAGATAATACATACTAAAACAATTTCCGGAATCATATTTAATGAAAATAATGGAAGTAAGGACTAGATTGCCATAATTAAAAAAAATCAATAATTGGTCACATAGGATATACCGTGTTCGCCACCACACTAGCTGGCTGGTGCATTGCCCCTTTGAGTGAAGAAGAGAAGGGCTTTGGATAGACAGTCCTCTTTCGCCATGTTCGTCGCCCTACCCTAGATTTACTGGGATAAAACGTTTAGAAAGTTTTCCTAAAGACAATCAACCGAATACAACATGCTAAATTATTTTTATTGTAAAAATTCAATAACAATTTATGTAATCATATCCAATATCATTTTTGTCATGAAATTAAAAATATTATGATATTTTTTAAACAACAAACTACAATAGTATGAAAAACTTGAGGAATAACCCGACAACTTATTTGGTCACAAGAATTGCCCTCATTGCCTTTATCCATCCAGCCAAAAGTTTTGGGTTCCAAATGCATTGAAAACGTCTTCTTTGGCCCTTTGTGTCCAATTGAGGGAATTAACGAGTATATAGAAAGATTTTTCTTGATCTTTAAAAATTGACATATTTGTTTGGTATCTTCACATGTTGAATGTTTTCGAGTTTTGAAGATTGTTTAAATGAAAACAAATAAAAAATAATAAAATGTTGCTTTTTAATTCAACGTTTTTGTCATTTAATTAAAATAGTTTAGAAAATCTCAAAGAATTTTTCAGTTTGAATAATAAATGATTAACTTTTCTATTTCGAATGATCAAATTTCTGAACTTCATTGTAAGTAAATAAATCATTGAACTTTCAAAGATTGGTTACTTGCATTTCAACTTAAAAAGAATATTTGTAAATTAGATAAGAATGTTTTATAGTTAAAAAATACTATATCCATCTCCACCAGACTGTTCACTAAGCTATTAACCATATAATAGTCATACCTCTTGTAATAACCTTAATTAGACATGGGATGATTAAGGATGCATGTCTGCATGTCTAGGCGCGGTCCAGGTCAGTCCACCAATAGCGTCAACCACTACCAGCTCCACCAGTAGCGCCAACCACTGCCAGGTGCCTGGTGAGTTTTGGTTCGTTCGTCGTTCGGGTCTAGGATCGAGGGTTCGGTTTAGGGTTTATCTTAGGGACTTTAAAGAGTACTTTTGGGAGGATAAATTTGGGATTGACACTTGGTTACGTCATACAATTAGGTGTTCGGTTGTGAGGTAATCGCATTCGGTTTGGTAACTAAAGTGGAAGACAGGTAAGTTTCTCTCACTTAGACGTACGAATTTTATGAAAATACTTTTAGTTATTAAATTCAAATATATCTTTTTTGGTCATTTTACATACCCATAAGCTAGTTTTTGCCAAACATAATTTGTTCATAAGCTAACTTATCAGCTAATAACTAGCTTATCAATCAACAGCTAGCTTATCTGCTAGTTTGCCAAACATAGCCTTAGTTGGTTTCCAGGGTGACGACTGAGAGTAATTACACTCCGTTGTCGCAATGTCATCACGACTCACGCCGAAAACCAACTAATGGAAGAAAATTGTTGGAAACTAAGGTTCGGGTCTTCTTGCGGTATACCCGAACTCCTCGTAAGTATTAAATTTGAGAGGAATTTAAGAAATTACTGAATTTGAGAGAATTGAAAGAAAATATTGAATTTGAAAGACAGGAACGAAAATTTGAGTTTGAGATATTTTTTAGTGTGAAAAAACGAAGATGATAGAGGTTAATGTATAGTGTTTATAATTTAGGACAAAAAAACTAGCCGTTGAAGGGATACATCCTTTTAATCTTTTTTAAACGCTCGGCTTCAATGGGTTTATATATCCACCCTCCCCAACCCATACCACCAACCCCGCATACCCGCTTAAACACAACCCCCCCCCCCTTCCCTCCTTTTCCTGCTTTCTTACATCATGTTGCGATACGCATAGCCTAAATTTGGTGTAAGAACACCTCATCTAAGTGGACGATAAAAATGAATTTATTATTACTTGTAAAGGTAAAATTTTAATTTATTGTTTCAAGAGTTCAATAGCCATTTTTCCTTTTAAAATCTTATAGTATATAATACTTTGAGACTTCTTTCAAAAAAAATTAGAAAAGAATAAGAAATTTAAATTTTAAAAATATAACTTATTATCATTTATAAACCAAAAGATAGAAAGTACGTTAAGTGAATTTTACAAAAAAAATTAAGAAATTACGAGATTACTAATATACTTAAAAAGTAAAAACAATTATATTATAACTAATAGAGGAAAAAACAGAATGTATACATGAACTAGGCTTGTTAAATTATACGATCAAAATTAATTATTTATTCATAGATACATATCGATAAATTTAATCTAGTTTAATCAGCTAGCTTATTTATTCATATACAATCCACATGTTAGTTTTCCTATACATATTTAATATAAACATGTCAAATACTCATTGTATATTAAATTTATCGATATGTATATACCATATTATGATTTATCTTAGTTTAAATAATTGAAAGGATCAAATAAACAAATAGAAAAACGGTTTTTTGTTCTCATTTTGATTTCCACTTAAGCAAACAGGTGAAATATTGGGTATTCAGACATCTAATGATAAAAATTATATTTTTATCGATCATAAAATCTAAAAAGAAAATATATCGAAATAAAACCAGTTTAATCCTTCAAGAAAACGTAGTTATGCCCCGCTTCAAAGAATCATTTCTCTAAACTTTCACTTAAAAGAAGGCTATTATCTATTTCTTATATGCCTAACACTCTAAACTTGTACGGTGGTATCATTTCGGCTTGTCATTTTCATCTCTTCAAACAATATTCATCAACTATTTACGTACACAGGTTTCTTTTCTTCTTAAGCTACCTACGATAATCGCCCAAAGATGGTGCCAAACGATACGACATTCCTTGACCCACCCTTCCCGTACCCTAATTGACAACTCTACCGACACCCAAGCAAACAATACAAAACAGTCCATCTCCGGATGGACCGATTTTGATAATAGAATCAAATTAAAATGTAACAACTCGTCCCACTTGGGTAGAGAATAGAAATTGTGATCTCCTTATAAGTCTCAAGTCATAGGCCATCAAGAACCTACAAACGTAATTACATAGATAATTGAAAAGATACTTCACATTATTCTTTTTTTACATGTTTCTAAAACAGTTCCTCAACATTTTCTTCTGAATACACGTTGAAACATCCTTCTTCTTCCGAAAAGCTCTTTCAAAACTTAATCTAATTCCAGATACTTTTACGTTTTCAAAATACCTTTTTAAATAAAAATCCATCTTACAAAGATCTTTTATATAAATTTAAGAATTTGTATTTAAAGTTTTTGGACTCACTCATCATATCCTTACAACCATAACCACATCCTCCATAGATGTACCCACCACCACAACCTTAACGAAATGGACATTTTTATCCTTCTTTTCACAAACACATTTTTATTGGCCTTTTCTTCTATCAATCATCAAACAAAAATCAAACCTTCTTTCTTTGTGCTCTAATGGCTTCCATCTACTCTTTATTTCTTCCAACCATGATGAAGATGAAGTTGTTAGCATTCATCCTCTTCTTCGTTTACGTCGAAGCAGTCGATCAAAAGAAAACCGACGATAAAGCCGTTATCAACGTCACAAAACACTTCTCTTTTCCCGATTTCAAAAGCCCGAGAACCGCTCACGATCTCAAGCTTCTGGGAAGCTCCGTGGTGGACGAAACGGGTCGGGTTCGGATACCCGATACGACCCAAAAAGATGTCGATTTGAAACACTTGGCAGGTCGGGCGGTTTACGCGTATCCCGTCCGTGTTTTCGACCCGGTGACTAGAACCCCGGCTTCCTTCCAAACGACCTTCACGTTTCAGCTTGAGACCGCACAATCAAACGGGTCGGATGGGGGCCTAAACGGCGGTGACGACAGTGGCGGTGGGAGTGGTTTTACGTTCATGTTTGCACCTGACGAGTTCACCGTGGGACGACCCGGGCCGTGGCTAGGCATGCTGAACGATGCCTGTGACGAACAGTACAAAGCGGTCGGGATCGAGTTCGATACTCGTGAAAACGTTGAATTCGGTGATCCAAACGATAACCATGTTGGGATCAATTTGGGTTCTATCATTTCCACTATCACGATTAATGTGTCCGATTTCGGTGTTAACTTGAAGGACGGTGAAGTACACCGGGTTTGGGTCGATTACGGAGGCGAAAACCGTTTCTTGGACATCCGGTTAGGTTCCGACAGCCTCGGTTATCCTTCGAAACCTCTATTTTCTGACCGGCTCGATATATCGGATTTCTTGAAAGAGTATATGTTTATCGGGTTCTCAGCGTCCACCGGGAATTTTACGCAAATTCATAACGTGTTCTCATGGAACTTCACTTCGACTAGTCAAGCTTCTCTTCGTGTACCCTCACCGGAAACGTGCGATAGCAAGCTTAACGTCGGAAATGGCGACAATGGAGGTGGCGGAGGTGGTGACCGGCTGAACGGTTTCTTTATTTTCATGACGGTGGCTTTGGTTATCGCTCTTGTTTTAGTGACTTTATACTACAACCGGAAGCAGAAGATGTGCAAAAAGTCGAACGAGGTGGTCATGTTGCCGGCGGCAAAAGAACGGCCTCGGCCGCCGAACAAACCACGGCGGTTCACCATCGCCGAGATTTCATCGGCAACTCGGTGTTTTGATGAGTTACACAAGGTAGCGAGTGACGAAAGAGGCGATACGTATAAGGGCACATTACAAAACGGGTGTCACGTAATGGTGAAGCGGTTTTCGACGAGCTATCTTAAGTCTCACGGCGTTTACTGGCGGCGGGTCGGTAAAGAGGTCAAGGCGATGAGCAAGCTCCGCCACCCGAATCTGGTGGCGATTCGAGGGTGGTGCTTCGACCACCAAGAGACCATGGTGGTCTACGAGTATGTACCGAACGGGACCTTCGACGAGTGGCTTTACGGAATCGGTGTCTTGCCGTGGAGCCGGAGGCTCAGGGCGGTCAGGGACGTGGCTCAAGCGTTGAGTTACCTCCATTCGCAAAAACTCGCTCACAAGAACGTGAAAACGGATTGCGTGTTCATTGACGTGAGCTTCCGAGCCATGCTCGGGGATTTCGGGTTCGTACTGTCGGGGACGGAATCGAACCAGTTCGAGGCGGCGGTGAGTCAACCGGCAGATGTTTTTTCGTTTGGGGTGCTTGTGTTGGAGGTTGTGGCTGGCAGGAAGCGGTACAGGTCAGAGTCTGACCCTGATGGTGGGTCAGGGTTAGACTCGGACCCGGACCTGGAACGGGACCTGTTGGAATGGGCTTGGATCATGCACGAGATGAAAGAAAAGGAGAAAGTGGTGGACGGGAAGATGTGTTCGGCATTGAATGTGGATCAAGCGGTTAAGGTGATGGAGATCGGGTTGTTGTGTACTTTGCAAGAGAGTAAAGGGCGGCCGAGCATGGCGGAGGTGGTGGAGTACGTGAGTTTCGAGAAGGAAGTTCCGGAGTTGCCGGCGAGCCGACCGATGGCGTTGTACCCGTATACGAGCACCACCGGGCTTTGTAGTACTTCTTACATTTGTCCTTCTTTCAAGTAGTAGTAGTTGTAGTGTTGTAGTACCAAGTACTATGAATAGTTCTTGAACACTCTCAACAGTAAAAGCATACTTTCTTGTATTTGGCTTTTCATGAGAAGCCTTTGTAAATAAAGACAATATTTGTAATCAAGTTTAAAGAGAAACTAAAAAACTATTAGAATTTGTGTAAAAAGAATAGTGTTTATTTAAGAAACACCTTGAATTTTCATTTAACTGTAACTAGTTAATCATAAAAACAGTTAAATTGAGACATTGTAAACTATTTACAATTTTAATGTCTGTTTTCTTCTTATCTTTTCGTGTTATATTAGTTTCCACATTTTCAATCGTTTTTTGCCTTCTCTAGATGATCAAATTAAGCGGTGTTTAAATAAAACATTTGATAACCTTTCTAATAAACACTCAAGACTCCTAAGTTCAAATTTGGGTCTAAACTGGCACACATAAAAACATAGATCTTAAAATGTTTTATAACTTTTTCTTGCATCAATTATAATATTGAAGACTACAAATTATTCTTTTGATGTTGTATTATTTATTTTTGACATAAAAATAGTGAGGTAAAAGCAACAAGCCTTAGACTATATTTGGCAAACTAGCTGATAAGCTAGCTAATGAGTAATGAGTCTAATGACCAATAAACTAGCTAATGAATAAGATGTGTTTCACAAACACTAGCTCATAAGGTAGTTTATAAATGTAAAATGACAAAAAAAAAATGCATGTTAAAAATTTGTAGTATAAAACTTAGCAAGGGAGTGTATTTGGAATAAAAAAAATTAGTCTCATAAGTCACCAAAACACTAGCGAAAGTAGTTTTTCAAAAAGCTAGCTTATAAGTTGACTTATGGTCCATCCAAACATATACCTGACCTATAAGTTGACTTATAAGCTAGCTTATTTTTACCAAACAATACCTTACCAGTTTTGAACTTCATTTAGGTCTTTTTTAACCAGCTAAGAAAGATGGTCCCAAGTTGAAAATTAGGGCCAACACGACGTTTCCTTTTCAGTACAGGTCCTTGGTCCAAACCGGTTTAAAACCAGTTAACCGGTCTTTTATGCAATTGTAGGTACGTTACAAGCAAAAAAAGATGAAACAAACATGGGACACAAAGCGTTGTACCAACAACTACTACGATATAATATAATATAAGAAAAAACTACGTCTCACATTCAGTATTAGTGTCGATAAACGAAGAAAACAAATTAACTTCTTAATTCTTAAGAGAAAAAAAAACCATTATCTAAAAACAGAATCAGAAATCATGCCTTGCTAAGATCTTTTAAGTATTGGTGGCCCTGGTATAGATTTGTTGGCTAGCATGGGCAGATACCATTCTAATAGCACCTCTTGCCATCAAATCTTTGATTGCCTTTCTCGCCAACGACCCATTGATCTGAAACGAAACAAGATGTAAATCGGGTGTCTTCACTAACAACAAAAGATTCGAATAGGTTTGATTGTGTCGGTATGGTGAAATTTAATGATTTGAGAAGATGTTTAAGAAGAGAATTAAGCGGTACCCTTAATCTGTCTGATAAGATGGAAGGAGTGATGAGTTTGAACTTTGGAGCTTCAGAAAGAAGCTTATCGTACGTCGCCTTATCGAAGAGAACCATGTTGTTCACCTTCTCCTTTTGCTTTCCTTTGCTCCACTTCTGTAAACCAGTTTGAAAACAATCTTAAGTTTCATTCATAAGTCGTAACGGAAGAATACAGTTTGAAGTTTACAGTCATGGACAAATACATTTACAAGCCAAATTACTTGACCAAAGAATAACAGCTGAACTTGATATGTGAAGCAGATAAGTGTTATGACAAAACATCTATACTTTTATGAAGCATTTAGATATAACTCTTAAAAATCTATAATGCATTAAGAGATACGAATGGAAGCTGGAAGGTGCACATCTACCCATTGATCTCTGTCCCAAGAATGAAAAGCATATTCCAGTCATTTATGCATAGATATGATTGATAACAAATGCCTGTAATTTACTATTGTTCAAACACAGATTAGTGATTTTATTTTTTTAATCAGAAATTTGCATTAGTTTTCCATTCTCAGTTTACAATGAAAAAAATATCAGCTTGTTGCATTGCATGTGTACACAAGTAATCTTTGTGTGTGTATACTTAGGAGGTTCTAATGAGAATGACAAAAAGGTTGAAAAGGTGATGATAGATATCGACCATCAATGAGATATCCAACAGATGTGGCTAAAAGATAACCAACATTGGAGCCAAACAAATTATACCAAAAAACAAGCAATTTATTATCTCTAATTTGACATCCATAATCCACTGTTATACTACTTCATCCAATTTTTCCGTCTTTCTCACCTTTTCAACCTTTTTGCCATCCTCATTTTGACTTCCCCGAATATACACATATATCAAATATCAAATATATGGCCACTCAAGTGGCACTAGCACCTAAGTAAAAGACATCCCCCATATCGCTTCAATTAGACGGATTCACATTACCGACTACCGTAACCTAAAAGAAAGCATACTCCATGGCATTGGTTAGCAACTATGAATTGAATAAATTATTCCAAAAATTAAGTAGGAACCAATTGACATTTCTCAACTCATAGTCATCAATCAACTTCTCTAAAATTGTAGGAGGTCTTTCAAATTCTTTCCAAATAGTTACACTAATCAAGCAACAAAATTAGTCATCTACAAAACTAAGTGAACCAAAATCTTAATCATGCGCCAGCATAAATTTCAGTAACTGTGTCCATGTAAAGGTTTACAAGATCTAAAAGTAGTCATACCTAAATAAAACATTATGCTTCCTCTTAATCCCCATGTATGAACCAAATAGAAGTACAATTCATATGTCAAACACTATTTTTTTTTAAAGTTTCATAGCCTCCAAATTCATATTGATTCCACAATTTCTCAAGAAAGCTTGCTAATTGAATCACTGTTTAAAAGGAGACGTGCAAAAAGAATAATCCTAGTCTTAAATTTGATAAAAAAAAAATCACATCACAAATTTTGCTAACTGGTTTTAACTTTTAACAATAAAAACAAAGTGCAACTCTTCAAAATATATCACAAAATCTTCAATTCTCCTTTTTTAAACCCTAACAGACGGATTAAATCCTAAATATAGCAGAATTAAACAAATACGTAATCAAATTAACTAAACGAATCAAAAATAATAAAATTTTCACAAAAATCGACCTTCTTTTTCTGCTTTCCACCGCCGGATTTGGCCGGCTTAGATGACGGAGGAGGAGCTTTTTCCTTCTTCGGTGCCTAAAAATAGTTACAGAAATCAAAAGCTTCAGATGATTTATACGATAGTAAAATTACAGAAATTAAAAGAAACTAAAATCGATAATGGTGAGATGAAGTTGTTGATTTGATTATTGTGTTATCATACCATGAAGATCTGAAAATGGCCGCCTGTAGTTCGGCTAGGGTTTCGAAGTAGAGAAGACGAAAGTGAACTGCGTTTGTAATTTTGACTCAAAAGGTGATGGTTAAAAGGTCAAAATCCCAGAAGTTGATTTTGGAGTTAATTACAAGTTTGGTCCCTCTGTTTTACATCTTTTTTATTGGACTTGGCCCAATCAAAATAAAATTTACGGGTTTGAAACATTTGATATTTTGATTTGCATTTTTTATCTCAGACTCGAAGCTTGAAACTTGACTTGAACTCAGTTGGGGCTAAAGTTTTGAGCTCGAGTTCGTGGCAGGTATCGACACTTGCGAGCTCGACTCGATTCGACTCGTTTGTATCTTAAAAATTGCCTAACATAAATATCAATAATTAACACTCACTTTCGTCAACAACAAAAAAGGCATTTGCAACATAAAACTAAGATCTAAGATGCATAGGTCCAGGGTTTTTTTATCTCACTTTATATACTAAGGGGTACGTTTTTTATCTCACTTTATATACTAAGGGGTACACATGTAAATTGTTTACGCATAAATAGATAAAATGCGTAATATACCACAAGCTCGATAAGGCTTGCGAGCCTAACGAGCCGAGTAATTTGTAACTCAACCTCGGCTTGAAACCCTACTCGAATAGCTCGAGCTCGAGCTCTAGCTCGTTTCACATCGAGCCGATTTCGGTTGTTTTTCGAGACTTCCTCATAATCAACATAATTAGAACCAGAAATAAGGACACTGATTTTTTTTCTTAGATTTAAACAACACATCAACATGAAGCAAAAAAAAGAATTCTAAAACAAAGATATATATATAATATATAGTATTAGGTTCAAATGAGAAGTGCTAAAAAGGTGAGAAGTAGAGAAGTGATCATAGTCTTTCATTTTGTGGAATAGCGGAAGGGTATTTTGGTAATTATTCCAATTGTTCATATATGAATCATTCGTATTAATTCATATATGAATCATTGTAGTGTGAAGATTCATATAATAATTCATATCTGAATCTTTGTTATATGAACCTTCTTTATATGAAGATTTATATATGAAGTTTCATATATGAATCTTTGTGAATTGAAGATTTACATATGAATCTTTGTAATATTAAGCTTTGTTATATAAAGATTGGTATATGAACATTCAGATATATATGAATAATTGGAATGATTCATATATGAACAATTGGAATAATTACCAAAATACCCTTCCGCTATTCCACAAAACTTACGGTACTCCTTTAATAATCTGCTGCAGCAATTAATTAATAACCATTGATCAAATAAATGGAAGACTATGATTACTTCTCTACTTCATAGTTTTTTATCACTTCTCATTTGAACCTCCCTCGCCTAGGGTTTTTTGCGATTAAAGGGTTACCGCCGCCGCTCACTTTCCGGCCGCCGTCGCCATCCAATCGCCACCGTTCCAGGGGGGGGGGTCGCCGTGATCTCCTCTACCGTTCTATGGCGGCTGTTCATCCGTCTGAACCTCCGCTTACTCGCAATCAATCGAGGAAAATCAAGGCAAAAAGGGATTCATCCCCTTCTGCGTCGTTGCCGGCCACCACAGCCGCCGTATCGGCGTGTGGTGGCGCCCCCGATGGTCGTCGGTCTGATGGTGATGGGGTGGTGGCTTCCGATTGTGTAACAAACACAACCGCCACTGCTAACTTCTTCTCGTCGGAATCCCGCTCGTTCTCCGCCTCGCTACCGCCGCTAGTCGTGTCTGTTGGGAATCGTAGGCACTAACGGTGCGCAGCGGATAACGAAAACGATTCCCAAAACCCGGACCCATCTTAAACCATAACAGATACAATCAAAGTGGATATGACGGTTTACCTTTTTCGAATAAACTTCCGGAAAGCTGGCAGGGGGTACACCGCTACTGACACCATGTGAGAGGGTTGCTAGACCACCGTAACTGATCGGAAAAAGTTCCGACCGATGTGTGAGAGAGAGAGATCGACGGTATGAGAGAGAGAAAGAGAGAGCGAGAGTTTTTCGTGGGATTAATCAACTGATTATTCAAAGCCTTAACCCTTTTATTTATAGGGTAAAATAAGGCAGTGATTTAACCTGATTATAATTTCCTTTATGGTTATCCAGAATTAATTCCTTAAATAATTAATTAATCCTTCAATTAATTAATCCTTTAATTAATTTACTGATTAATTAAAACTAGTAAATAATTATTCAACTAATAATTATTTAATTCTCTTTCTTTTCTCATCTCTTTCACACAAATTCTCAATTAGGTGTGCAGCGGTGTGACCTACTAGTGTCTTATAACATTGGACACGGTAACCTGTTACTGTCTCGCACATAATCCTAACAGACTCCCACTTGTGCTAGACATGTAACTATGTCTGTTACCATTAGCCTAAGGAGGTCCCTAGCCAGACACTTAGGTTAACCAGGTTATAAGATCTCTTATATCCAGAGATACAATTCTTGATTGAATTCGTACACAGGTTCATTCCTTTTGCACACGATATTTCTAAAGTGACTTAAGACATGGAGTGGATGATTCATTTCTTAAGATCAAGTATTTCTTGACTCTGATTTCGATTGCCTGCAGTAACGGATATTCCTAAATAACCCCTGTTATTCTATCCGAGCGTGGCCACGCGTTTTCTGCCAATCTTAATCGTCAAGGGGCCCGAAATATCTCTCTTTTGAAAGAGGTGCAAATCCCTTCTTGACTACTTGCATTTGGATCCACGGCTTCCGCTGCATCTAGTCACGTCCCGTATGGCCACCCTGTTACGGTGCAGCGTTAGTACGTGCTAAGAGTACAGTAGTCCTCGTGTTTCCAAACCAAGTATCTCAGGTCTAAGGACAACCTATCAAGTCAGTGCCTATGACTGAGGCTCCATGAAGCAGACTTGATTACTGGTCACTTCCAATACCCAAACACTCTGATGAGTATCTATAAATACTTGGTCACATCACTTGTGCTTTTATTCTTTACTTTGAATAAATCATCAAGTATTTATAATAGCGTCAAACTCCCTATTGAAATTCCCATTTCAATAAGTGGCTACGGAAATTTAGATTTCATACAAGACTTTGTAGAATCATGGATACGTTAAATATGCAAAAAATAGTTAATTTAGAACAATCATGAAAATAAAACCTCCATTTATTTCCAACACACTGTGAAATAAAAACTTTACATGATTACATTGTTTCTAAATTAGACTATAGTAATAATTAATAAACTAAGTACTAGCTACTGGCTTCCAGGTACTGCATCCCAATGGAACTCGCATGTGCCTCATGCTTTACCCTTGCTAGTGGCTTTGTCAGCGGATCTGCGACATTGTCTTCTGTTGGAATCTTGCATATTCTCATATCTCCTCTTCCAATGATCTCTCGGATGAGGTGATACTTTCTGAGCACATGTCTTGACTTGTGATGCTCTCTAGGTTCCTTTGCTTGCGCCACGGCTCCTGAGTTATCACAGAATATATCGATCGGTCTCGAGACACTGGCAACCACTCTGAGATCCGATAGAAAATTCCTTAGCCAGACAACTTCCTTTGCCGCATCAGATGCTGCAATGTACTCTGCTTCTGTAGTTGAGTCTGCAATCGTGTCCTGCTTCGAGCTCTTCCATGAGATCGCACCTCCGTTTAGGGTAAAGACGTACCCTGACTGTGACCTGAAGTCATCTCTGTCGGTCTGGACACTAATTTCATCCTCAGTACCTCCAAAGACCAAGAACATTTCTTTCGTTCTTCTCAGATATTTAAGAATGTTCTTGACAGCCACCCAATGGGGTTCACCCGGATTCTGTTGGTATCTGCTCGTAACACTTACTGAGTAAGCAACATCGGGCCTAGTACACAGCATGGCATACATAATCGATCCAATTGCAGAAGCATATGGGACCGATTTCATCTTGTCCTGATCTTGACTAGAAACAGGACATTGTGTTTTACTTAACACTATGCCATGTTGCATCGGGATAAATCCTTTCTTGGATTCATCCATCCTGAATTTCTTCAAGATTTTATCGATATACGTACTTTGGCTAAGCCCGATAAGCCGCTTAGATCTATTTCTGTAGATCTTTATACCGAGTATATAAGCGGCTTCTCCAAGGTCTTTCATCTGGAAACATTTGCTTAACCAACTCTTAACACTCTGTAAAGTTGGTACATCGTTTCCTATAAGTATAATGTCGTCTACGTATAAGACCAAGAAGGTTACTATGCTCCCACTGAACTTAGTGTAGACACACGGCTCGAACTCACTTTTGGTAAAACCAAACTCTTTGATTCGCTCATCAAAGTGTAAGTTCCAGCTTCGAGATGCTTGCTTCAATCCATAAATGGATTTTAGCAGCTTACACACCTTATTAGGATTCTTAGGATCTTCAAACCCCTCTGGTTGTTCCATATAGACGTCTTCTGTTAACTTTCCATTCAGAAAGGCTGTCTTGACGTCCATTTGCCAAATCTCGTAGTTAAAGTACGCTGAGATGGCCATAAGAATCCTAATTGATTTTAACATAGCCACTGGTGAAAAGGTTTCATCATAGTCAATGCCATGAGTTTGCGTGAATCCTTTTGCAACCAATCTGGCTTTGAAGGTGTGTACGTTCCCATCCATGTCGGTTTTCTTCTTGAAAACCCATTTGCGTCCAACAGCCTTACAGTGTTGTGGCAAATCAGTCAACTCCCAAACTTGGTTGTCGTACATGGATTGCATCTCGGCCCTCATGGCTTCCTGCCATTGCTCAGACTCACTGCCTGATACAGCTTCTCCATAGGATGTTGGTTCATTTAAGTCTCCATTGTCTTGAGAGACTAGGAACCCAAGATACCTATCTGGTTCTTGTCTTACCCTACTGGATCTGCGAAGGTCCTGTGTTTGCACTTCCTCAATCGGCTCTGATTGAGGTTCAACATTATTATGTTGAATTTCTGGCTCAACAACTGGTGTAGTGCTTTCTTCGTCTACTACTTGTAGATCTACATCCTTTCTGGTGTTCTCTAAACTGAGAAACTTTTCTTCCAGAAATTTTCCATTTCGAGCAACAAACACTTTGTTCTCTTCAGGGTTGTAGAAATAATATCCCACGGTGGTCTTGGGATATCCAACGAAGAAACACTTGTCGGATTTGGGTTTGAGTTTTTCTGAGGTAGGTCGTTTGACGTAAACCTCACAACCCCAAATTTTCAGAAAAGATATGTTGGGTTTCTTACCCTTTCACAACTCGTATGGAGTCTTTTCTACCGACTTTGTTGGCGCTCTGTTCAGTATGTGTGCTGCTGTTTCGAGCGCATGTCCCCAGAATGATATTGGCAGCGAAGAATGACACATCATCGTTCGTACCATGTCAAGCAAAGTACGATTTCTCCTTTCTGATACACCGTTCATCTGAGGTGTATACGGAGGTGTAAGTTGGGATACAATCCCACACTCCATCAGATGATTGTCAAACTCATCACTGAGATATTCGCCACCACGATCTGACCGTAAGAACTTGATCTTCTTGTCAAGTAGATTCTGTACTTCATTCTGATATTCCTTGAATTTCTCAAAGGTTTCAGATTTATGTCTCATCAAGTAGACATAACCATACCTACTGAAGTCGTCAGTGAAGGTAATGAAGTACCGGTATCCTCCTCTTGCTACATGACTGAAAGGTCCACACACATCTGTGTGGATTATTTCAAGCAAGTCAGTAGCCCTTTCATTCTCACTGTTGAAAGGTTGCTTTGTCATTTTGCCAGATAAACAAGATTCGCAATTTTCAAAAGGTTTATAGTCGAAATTGCCAAGAAAACCTCCTTTTAGGAGTAGTTCAACGCGTTTCTTGTTTATATGGCCCAAACGACAATGCCAGAGGTAAGTCTGATCCTCAATATCCTTGGACCGCTTACTTATATGATAGATTTCACTATTGTTGTCTTTTAGATTTACAGTGTATAGACCATCTACGGGTGTAGCTTTAAAATAGAAAATATTATCTTTAAAGAGTGAAATCATTTTATAAGAATATTTATAATAAAAGCCTTGGTCTACCAATAAATCAAAAGACAATACATTCTTAATCATATTTGGAATATAATAACAATTATCCAGTTCCAAAACTAGACCCGAGGGTAAACTAAGACTATAAGATCCCACGGCTTCAGCAATCAACGGAGTGCCTTCGCCAACTCGTAGGTTCGAACGGTCCTTCCTCAGAGTCTTTCTTCTAGTGAATCCCTGTAAATGATTACAAATGTGGTTACCACTGCCTGTATCAATTACCCATGATTCATAAGAAGTGATTAAGCAATCTATCATAAAGATACCTGGAGCATCGGGTAAACCGATCTCTATCTGGTCGATATTCATCGAGTGCTCGCAAATATCCTCGCTGCCGCACTCTGGGCAACTCAGATCTCCCAGCTCATCAATTATATCAGTGTCCATGAGATTCGCAGGTTCGGGTACTGGCTCTAGACTGGCCAGGATATCTTCATGAACTTTATCCACGTCGTTCTTTGGTTCCTTCATGTAGGCACTAGCTGTGTCCTGAACTTCCTTGGTGAGGGAGAACCACATGAGGTACACTAACTCCTCTTGAGTCATCTTGTACCCCAGACGTGATAAACACTTAAAAAGCCTTCTCATTTCAATAAGATGGTTTTTAACTGACTGACCCTCTTGTACCTTCAGGGAGAGAATCTCTTGCATGATCAAAAGCTTGCCCGTGTGCTTGTAGAAACCTAGCTGGTTCTCTACATTTCTCACAACCTCGTGACAGAATTTCACTCTTAAGTCTCCCGTGAACTCGGGTGACATAGAGAAAACTAGAATGGACATTACTGTTGGGTTTTTGTGGGTATCCTCGGATCAAACTGATTCGAGGATTATCTCAGATCTATCAAAACCTCACTGGTTCGATATATCTCGTAGGTTTAAAACAAACTGTCGAAACCCACGTGATCAGAAACTCGCTGTTTCGATCAAAACACGCGGAAGCGATAAAAGCTAAAAACCCATTAAAGCCTAATGATCTTAATCGTTTGTAGCTCTAAACCTAAAGGATTAGGTTAGATTAATTTACCTGGATTGCTTGAAACTTAGTCCACCCGTAATCAACCAACGAACGTTCCTCTAGCAGAACCGTGAAACCCGAACAACAAAAAAACGACCCGGGGAGGGGGGTTTGTGTGCGCCGGTTTTGGGAGAGAGGAGGAGGAGACAGAAAACTGATTTTTCAACTGAAAAGGGCTTAATGTTTCTTAACCCATAGACCTTTATTTATATGGATTAATACAACAGTTTGAATGAGATTCAGCTTCCATATTATAATTATCTCAAATTCATTCCTTTTATAAACTGGAAAAGAATTTGACTATGATAATTATGATTTATATATATTTATCTAATATATATAAAATCTTTATTAATTAACTATTATATATTTATTTATCTTAATAAATATATAATATCCTAATTAATTAATAACCCTCCAACTTTGGTAAATCTAACTGAAATTACCCAACTGATTTATAATACACTATTATAAATCCTAACTCTCCATTTCGGGATTTCATCTAACTTGTTCGACTTATAGGTTCTCACAGGTGTGACCCTCAAGTGTCTTGTAACATTGGATGTATAATCACTTGGTTTGTCAACTCTGCACATAATTCCTAACAATTACATCCGATTCATCTGCCATGAATCTGAAATATTCAGCAAATTCCTCTTCTGGGCATTGCTTTTGGGTCGTGACATGGGCTTATTGATCACATAAAGCTTACCCTGGGCACTCAAAACATTCTGTAAGTGCAACTTCCAAACTGGAAAGTTCTGGCCCGTAAGCTTCCACTTGCCCGTAATAAGGCGAAGTGATTCCTCAGGTGAATAAAACGGAATGCTAATTGGAGACATCTACAGAAGAATATAAATTCCAATTTAGTTCATAATTATATAATTCTAATAAATTATTACCCTTAAAATAAATTTATTAGACTAGAATCCATATCTCACATGTGTCGGGAAGCATGTGATCATGTCAAACCGACTCATGCGATCTATGGTAGGTAAATCCTATACCAATCGTATCCCTATCTGAAAATACGACTTCTAGATCGTCGGGACATCGGATATTAAAAGTCCGTGCATACTTAGTCCCTCTAGTGCATTTTGGCCTGGTACCACCCAGTGAATAAATAATTACCAAAATAGATTGCACCACCCGGGACCTGGACAAACTCTGGCCGGTACCACCCGGAGATAATTCGCAGAGTTTTATCTCCCTCTAGTTTCGGTTTGAACACGGACGTTCATAGTGTGTGCACTTACAACGCCCTATGTACCTTACACCGGAGGTGTCCCTAAAGTGGGTTGCACTTACTAATCTATGATTTTAACAAGGGTCAAAAATGCCAGTTTTTAAAAACTTCGGATTTAAACACAAACTGTATTTCATCCAATTTAAAACTTTTATATTTAATTTAAAAGACGTAACTACGTAATACAATTAAATATAAACAACCACGCAGACTGAATAATCGTAAACAACCACGCAGTTTAAAAAAAAACATGTCATAGTCAAAAACCCTTAACTATTGTCGTTTTGTGAGCCAACACAAAACGACGGTCCAATTCCTAAGGGACAAAAACTTCTCGGCGCTCCCACTGGCTCCAAGCTCCATGGTTGTCTCCTTGGCTCCGTCTTCAGTTCTTATTTACTAATTTTAAGATTACATATGATCGGGTTGTAAATGGCACGCAGGCCTCCCGTACCCAATACTTAAAAATAAATAAAATATAAAACGCAACCATGGTTCAAAGGGTTTGACTATGACAACAAAATGTTGACTAGATTTTATTAGAAACAGAATTAATTAAATCTAATTAAATTAAATAATTAATTTAACAATTATCAAAAATAATCCCTAGGGTTCCGAACCTTATCTGGTTTAGGATAAACCCTTATCACTTATCGAATAATCGAACCGATCTTGATCCGGAAACAATCACGATACTATCGATCCAACCAACGATGGTAGTGACTTGGTGTCACTACCACCGCCGCGGTTCAACATCACCACCAGTTATCGCCGGCAACAGCAGCGGTTTGGCACCGCCGCTGCCACCGTGGTCGCGCAACAACCGAAACAGCCACCACCACACGCTGTGGTGTGGCCGGCGCTCAACTATCGCCGATCTCGATGCGATGATGGCAGTCGTAATTGTTACCACCGCCACCGCTTTCGGCGTTGATTTAATCGATCGCTACCACCATCATTGGCCCGATTGTTATCACCACCGGCGATGATTTTGATGGAATCAACCATCGCCATCATCACCGGTTTGGAATTCGATGGCAGCCGCGGCTTGCGCCACCACCACCGTCGCGTCCGGTGACAACAAACAGCCACGCCGCCATCATCACGACAGCAGCGGCTAGCTGCCACCACCGCCATGATGTGCGGCTTCAAACAAAAACGTACCACCATCACCACCGCCTTGGCTCGGCCTTAGGGCAGCCGGCGGTTGGACGGTGGTTTGTGGTTCAGCCGATGACAACGGCCAAAGCCGCTGCCATCACCACCAATCTCGGTGGTTTTTATCACCATTGATCGCTATCACCACCCTTGCCACAATCGGCTTGGGTGGTTCGATCTGATCAGCACCGCCACCATCAATCGGCAGCGGTTACAACCGCCACCGTCGATTTGTGGTTTAATCAATCGCCACCGCCACCACAAACGGTGGTGCGGTGGTCGTCTTTGACTACGGCCGACGCCGCGATGATCGAAAACAATTACCACCACCACCACAAACGGTGGTGCGGTGGTTGGTTATCGTGAACAGCCGCCACCACCACCACAAACGGTGGTGTGGTGGGTTTCGGGTGCGACTGCCGGCGGCTACCACCAACTGTGGTGCGGCCGGCGATGGCTCGCGGTGGTTTATGGCCAACAATCGGCCTGGTGGTACGGGTGGCTAACTGCCGCCGTTCCACCGCCAATTAGGTTTATGAAAAATCCAATTTTTAAACAAAAAGAACAGATAAAAAATCGAATTTTAAAACCTAAACAATTAAACAACCTGATCTGCAGGTTTAAGAAGTGGCTCTGATACCACTGTTGGGAATCGTAGGCACTAACGGTGCGCAGCGGATAACGAAAACGATTCCCAAAACCCGGACCCATCTTAAACCATAACAGATACAATCAAAGTGGGTATGACGGTTTACCTTTTTCGAATAAACTTCCGGAAAGCTGGCAGGGGGTACACCGCTACTGACACCACGTGAGAGGGTTGCTAGACCACCGTAACTGATCGGAAAAAGTTCCGACCGATGTGTGAGAGAGAGAGATCGACGGTATGAGAGAGAGAAAGAGAGAGCGAGAGTTTTTCGTGGGATTAATCAACTGATTATTCAAAGCCTTAACCCTTTTATTTATAGGGTAAAATAAGGCAGTGATTTAACCTGATTATAATTCCCTTTATGGTTATCCAGAATTAATTCCTTAAATAATTAATTAATCCTTCAATTAATTAATCCTTTAATTAATTTACTGATTAATTAAAACTAGTAAATAATTATTCAACTAATAATTATTTAATTCTCTTTCTTTTCTCATCTCTTTCACACAAATTCTCAATTAGGTGTGCAGCGGTGTGACCTACTAGTGTCTTATAACATTGGACACGGTAACCTGTTACTGTCTCGCACATAATCCTAACAGTGTCGTCGTCGTTCTCGGCGTCGTCGGCGGCTACTACTGTTGCTGGATCACCGTCTGTGGTCGCCTCGGTTCCATCGGGGGATGCGGGTGGTGTTAGGGTTCCGCCTCGCCTCGGTTCCATCGTTGCCTTATCTATGTCGGTCTCTCCTCCGCATTTAGCTACGCCGGCGGACTTGCCTGCTGTTGCGGAACCAATTGTGGAGACACCGGCGGGGAGTACGGGAATGATTGGTGATGTGGGTTCTTTTCAGCAGCTGCTGAGGGATGTTTCAGGTGCTCAAGGTCATCAACAGCAGTCACCGATGCTGTCACCGGCTACTGCCATGTTTTCTTCGTTCTTGGTTTCTCCGGTCGGGATGGGTTCGGGTCGTAGGGTCTTGACTACGGCATCCGTGTCCAATTCGAAGGCAACCACTCGCTCGTCCCCAGGAGGATCTCTTAAGCCAAGAGCGGATAACTTTGATGAGGTTGGATCGGATATGGGTAATGAGCCTACTCTGTCAGATGAAAAAGCACCAAATGCTGGTAGCTTTGTGGACTCTGAGGGTAAGGTACACTTGTATGCTGATGAGACGGATGTTGCTCATAAGCCTGTGTCATTTGCTGATCTTCTGAAGAAAAGTGCCAACCTCGTGTGCGGTAAAGGTAAACTTACGTACTATCCTCTGGTAGTAACTGAGCTTGGCACTAGACGTGCGATTATTCCTGATGAATTGGTCCAAAAGCAAGCCAGTGAGTGGGCTCTTACACTTGCTGGCTACTTTATTGGTAAAAGGTATGCTTTTCCTTTTGTCCAGTATCATGCTAGACGTATGTGGAAAAAATATGGTCTTACTGATGTTATATTAAATGACCAAGGTTATTTCTTTTTCAAATTTAATTCTGATCAAGGATTAAACTTTGTTTTTGAAAATGGTCCGTAGTTATTTAATGGCATGCCAATCTTTATTCAGAGATGGCAACCAGGACTTTGTTTTGACAAGCCTGAGCTGAAAACAGTCCCTTTATGGGTTAATATTTATGGATTACCTTTGGATGTATGGGATTATGAGATATTAGTCGGATTGCTAGCGTCATTGAGGAACCTGTGTCTGTTGATCGATACACGAATGAAATGTGTGTAACCAAGTCTGGTAGAGCTAATTTTGCCAGAGTGTTGGTTAATGTTTCGGCTGATTATGAGTTACCTTCGGATATTGATGCGATTATCTTGGGTAAACTAAGGAAATTCAAAACTGAGTTTCTTTCGAAACCTAAGAGATGTAGCCACTGTAAAGTGTTCGGTCATGATTATGAATTTATGATATGTGTGTCGTAAGACCACGAACAGCTGATGAGGTGAAAAAGGTTAACCCTGATGTTGGTGAATCATCTATACCTAAGGAGGATGGGTTTAAATTCCCAAAGGGGAAAAAGAAGCCCAAGCCGACAATTGATCCTTTGAAAGTGGGGCCTAAGGTTGCTTTTAATACTGGCATCAAAATCAATCAAAGGTACGTGCCCAAAGTTATTTTACCTACGATTGACCCGCTTGATAAAGGTAAGACAAAGCTTAATGTTGAAAACCCCTTCCTAAGGCCCCTAAATTTAATACTGAGAGGATTCCTATGCCAGTTAAAGTTTCCAATCAGTTTACTGTGTTAGAAGAGGACCCGCAGTGGAGTTTGGACAAAAAAGAAGTTGATGATTTTATTGAAAAAAGAGGTGTCGGACTTGAGCCTGTAATTATTAATTCTTGAAGTCGCACAAAGTTGGATTATTTCATTGGGAGGTGGGAAAGATTTTTTGGTAAGGAACCTGATGGTACGTTAAGAGGATTTATCCTCCCGGATAGACAGATTATTAGTGATGATGATGGTTCAGATTCTGATTCAGAGGATGATGCTGAACTTGTGGAGGATGCGCCGTCTGATGCAACTCTGGGAACCCCGTATGGCACTTGGCTATGGCAAAAACAAGATAATGATCGTAGGTTAGCTGAGAAGGATTGGCCTACTGTTACTCAGATGGCTACGTGGACGGAGAAACAGATGGTTTACTTTTTCAAACAGTGTGAGCAGCTTTCTGAAGCTGACAAACAGTTGATTCCCAAGACGGAGCATTAGTTGTCCTTTTTTCTTTTGTTTCTTGAGATGGGATTTTTCCTTTTGATGGTTCCTTTGGTGTTACTCCTTTTTGGCATGCCGCTTTGAGTCCCCGGCTTGTGGGGTCCTTAGTGTGCTATTTGTACTATTTTTTCTTTTTATTAAATTGCCAGTATTCTACCCTTTAAAAAAAACATTTAACAACCAGAAGAAAAATACAAATGATACAAACAAAATCTGCAAGATGCAAAAGAGACACAACCAAAACAAAAAGCTAACTACCAACTTAACGAATAACAAAAGAGAACAAAATTCATGAAAAAGATCGAACTTGTTTATCTCGTGAAACACCTCAATCTTCCTCAACCCACCTACTTAAATGACCATCTCGAAGAAGAATATTTTGTAGATCTAAACATTCTTAAGCATTGGTGGCGCGATGAATGACTTTTTCGACTTGCACATGAACTAGAGGTGAACACAGGTAGTTTTTATTAAGTTAAAGAGATTTGAACAACTTAATCCAATATTTACGGTTTGAAGGATTTCATCCCAACCCAATCCAACATAAATCTTACCAACTAGGTTGGATTAGTGGATTCATGATACTTTGATACATAGAAATATTCATGTATGTTTGTTACCTTGAATATGATGTTTTGCCTACTCATAATTTTTATATTCATCTTCAGTTAATTGATTAAGTTTTTCCAAACTATAATTTCTATACTCATCTTCAATTAACTGATACAACTTATCCAAACCATTTCATCTTGAATGATTAGGTCTCTGAACAATTTTTATTAAACAAATAAACCATCAAATTTTTAAAAATTGTTACCAACATCCTTTTAACAAAAATAAAAAATTACCAGTTGCAAACTAAAAAGGGTTTAAAGTAAAAAATATAACTATATCAATTTAGTAAAACAAATGTAGATAATAAATTTTTAAAATTTCGAAAATTAGGTTTACTAGGAAAATTATTTAAAAACATAATCATTCGAAATAAAAAAGTATCATGATTTTTCCATTTGACAAAATAGTTAATGACTTAGGCTTTGTTTGGCAAGCATAAGCTAGCTTATAAGCTAGCTTATAAGCTAGCTTATAAGCTAGTTCATCCAAACATGTACCAGGAAGCTAGCTTATCAGCTAGCTTATAAGCTAGCTTTTTGAAACGCTACTTTGAGTAGCTTATGAGGAGCTTATTGTAGCTTTTTCCAATTATACCCTTATTAATATTAATTATTAAATTCAAATATACCCTTTTTGGTCATTTCACATACTCATAAGCTAGTTTTTGCCAAACATAATTTGTTCAACAGCTAGCTTATCAGCTACTAGCAAGCTTATCAATCAACAGCTAGCTTATCAGCTACCAGCTAGCTTATAAGCTACGCTTGCCAAACATAGCCTTAATCAATCAAAATGAAAAAAAAAAATGATTTTTTCATTTAAAAAATTGTTGACCATCCAAAACATGATATAGTTGGGTTTTTTCTTTTGAACTTTTCCCAACTTTTTTAAGTAGATCACATTTAATTGTTTTTGTTAATTTGTACGTGTGTATCTTAGGATCCCATCAGAAATTTAAGTTAACATGAGAAGTGGATATTGATAATGTCAGCAAAAACTCTCTTTTAATAGATAGTATAGATATGTGTATATATACGAGAGAGAGAGATCACATCACCGGACATATGAAAACAAATGTACGAGTTATATACAAAGAGAGAAAATATTTAAAGTAAATGTAAATGAAGAGAGTGATAATGTAACAGTTTGAAAAAGAAATACTTAACAATAATCATATCCAATCCAAGAAAAAAGAAGGGTAGGGTTGGTGGGTTATTTAAATGAACGAGACCTAATACCAATCCAATACATACGGTTTAAAGATTTTAAAACTCAATTCAACATCGAGTGGCTTCAGGTTAGGTTGGATTGGCCGAGTTTTAGCCAAAACAATCAGCATAGATATCAATAATAACAACTAAATATGTAGATAGAAATCCCATAAACAGCATATTAATTAGCGTTCATATCATAAACCAAAGGGGCCTAACAAAAGAGATGAACAAAACATTCTTCATAAAGTGAGCATATGATAAAAGGTCCAAATGCAATGAAAGCAACCCCCAAAAGCTATCCTTTACCAAAAAAAAAACCCAAAAGCTAGAACAAAGCACCATCTTCAAAGCTTGCTAAGGACGACATGGCACATTTCGGGAAAATGGTTTTGGCTAAGGTGCCACTCGTACATCTCCTTTATCATTCTGATCTCGAGTTTGCGCCTCTCGTAAACAGCAGTGAAATAAGTATTGAACTCGAATGATGTATCAAGATAGTCCTGATACGAAAATGGCCGAGGCTGGTTCTCAACCTGAACCTCAGTCCTCATCGGTTCAGGCATCATAGTGTACGGTGGGTGCATGTCCATTAGAATGGCGCGGCCAGCATCATAGTCGGTGTCATAAAAGTTGCTTGGATTGAAGTAAAACTCAAAGATTGAGTACCACATTTTCCAGGAGTGGTCACACACGAGCCCAAACGCGTTCCAGTCAAAGGATGGGGATGAGGCTACAGGGACCTCATAGGACATGGATGGGTAAGCGGCATATAAAGTATCGCGGCCACCATAATGATGCTGGCCACGTGTGTCGGGAAAATGGTTTTGAGCGACGTGCCACTCGTAAAGCCCATTTATCTCTTTGAAGAATTGGTCGAACCTTTCTGCCAAGGCCGTATTCGAAGTCAAAAACTCGCGCATTTGATAGGTCATCTTGGAAAGCTCATGCATCACTTCCAAAGGTAAAGGTGGACAATCCTCAGAGCTCGGGGAGCTATCATACATCTCGTTATCATCGCACATGACCTCCATTTTCACCTTCTCGATCTGCTGCAAACGAATTCAAAAACAAATCGTTCATAACAAAACAGAAAATTGAAGCATGCCTGATTCCAGAAACAGTTCATTCACAGCTAAACAAATTAGGTGTTGGGTGTTAATCAAAAGCTGAATAAAAAATCATGTTTTCATTTGGTGCTCATATGTTCCATAGCTAGCTTTCTGAAATTCTGGCATTCTAATTCAACATGCATTCCACAAAGCTTGCTAATTAACCAAATTAGTTAGGGTTTATAACGAGTCGTACAAATAGATCACTAGCCCTATACATTTCTACGATTCGAGAATTAGAACCCTAGCAGACGGATTAAGGCTAAATTTGGCAAACCAACTTATAATAAGCTAGCTTTATAACTGATAAGGTAGCTGATGACCGATAAAAATAGCCAAAGAATAAGATGTGTTTGGCAAAAAATAGCGGATAAGGTAGCTTAAATGTAAAATGAGAAAAGAAGATATGATTAAAAATTGGTAATGTAAAAAATAGAAGGTCGTTTTTGGAATAAAACAAATAAAAGGTATCATAAGTCTCGCGAGTTGGCTTTTCAAAAAGCTAGCTTATGGTTCATCCAAACATGTACCGACTGACTTATAAGATGGCTTATTTTTACCAAACAACCCCTAAAGCACGTTATAGCAGAAACAAAAAAATAAAAATAAAATGCATAATCAAGCTAAGAAAAACGCATAGAAATACCTCGAAATGAAGAAAAATCGAATACTGACCTAATTTTTCTGCTTTCCAACTCGTTCTTGGCGCCAAAACAAACAAGAGAAATAAACCAACCTTTAGATCATCTGCAAAATCATAAAATAGCAGAAATAGAAACGATAATGGTGAATAGAGTTGTAGATTTGAAGATTTAGTGATATATATCTTACCACAGAGCTTGGAAATTGCTAGGGTTTCCAAGTGAAGAAGACGAAAGTGATCAAAGGGCAGAAATGATCAGTCCCCCAGTCGACATTTATTCAAAACTAAATTACCTTTTTAGTCCTTGTGGTTTGTTAAATATTGAAATGTTCATCTATGACCTTTGCTAAAATGACATTTTCATCCCTGTGGTTAAAAAGCTATGGTCACACATTATTCCACTACGTCAATCTAATTACTTCATGTATGTACCATGATCTTAGCTTTTGAAACGAGTAACAAATTCTTCTCTCCAGTCAAGGGCGGAGCCAGGAATTCTATGTAGGGTGGTCCTCATTAAGGGTGTAAATGAGTCGAGCCGAGCTCGAGCTCGACAGGGCTCGAGCTCGGCTTGATATTTTATCTTAAGCTCGAGTTCGACTCGATAGCTCGACGAGCTTTCATACTTCGAACTCGAGCTCGCGCTCGTAAAAGATACATTATACTTTGAGCTTAGCTCGAAAAGCTCGATATTACATAAAAAAATTGGTTATTTAGGTTATAGCTCGAGCTCGACTCGAAAAGCTCGAAAGATACATATTTAGGTTATTTTGATATATGCCTATACATAATATATATGTATTATTAGCTCGAGCTCGACTCGAAAAACTCGAAAGATACATATTTAGGTTATTTTGATATATGCCTATACATAATATATATGTATAATAATACATATGTATATACTATACAAGGCTCGAAAAGCTTGATAAGAACTTGAGCCGAACTCTTAAAAGCTCAAAAGATACACATCTTTTTCATTATAAGCTACCAAGTTATCGTTCATTCGTTGATTTTTCATTCTATTTCACAATCTATTTTTTACATATTCATAGCAGAAAATTACATTTCAATTGAAGTCTGGAATGTGATCGATAATGGAAATAGAGAAATAGTCGACCAATTATTTAAAGGTCATGGAAATCGTCAGTCGTGGAATCGTGATCATGCTGGAAATTGTAATCGATTATTGAAGGCGCAAAGTTATCGTCAAATTCGTTGCATCTGATTGTTTTTTTGTTTTTTGCGTATGAATTAAAGCCTCAAACTCAAAGGAGGTGATTGAATTAAATCTCAAGAGTGAGCCTATATAATTGGGTTGTTATTATATTAACTAGGTTAAAAAATTATTAAATTTTTTGAAAGTTTGAGGGTGGTCAAGTGCCAATCCAAGGCCAACCTTCCCTCCGCCCATGTCTCCAGTGATCATGCTCGCTACTATTTTCGTGTCTTATTCTAACAGCGCATGCTTCATTTTCTTTTAATTCCAAGTAATTAGAACCTTAAGGTGTTTAGCCCTGCCTTTAACACTATGTGCTATATGGTATGCAATAATATTTCATAAAGCAAAGTGGTTGCTTCTTTAATCTCCTTTCCTAACAAGTATACTTCTTATCCTACCGCTTATACATCTTGCCTCTTTCTTATAGTTTGTCTTCAATTCACACTTGTCTTGAGACCAGGATACACGTACATACATTGAGACCAGGGTCCCATGCACCCGCTCAACAATTAAATTTGAATAGAAATTTCTTAAAGACTAAAATGGCGCACTCAGTTATTTTTAAAGGGTGCTCTAGTGCATTACTTTCAAAACCAATCTTTGCAACGATGTTTAGCGCTTACACTCCATATAACTGTTATTTATACAAGTAGTCATGAAGTTGGATGCATTTAGACAGCCGATGTGGGATAAAGGGAAGTAATAAAGTGTATCTATATGAGGGTGATAGGATATGATGGCTTTGCTTAGTCAATGTGTTCCCTCTGATATGTCATAACGGTAAAGGTGTGGTTGTATAATCCATGTGTGTGAGATCTCGGGTTCAAGCCAAGGCTATCACACATTTGCCAATGAAATGCATGCAACGATTTACTTCCCCCATGATGATCGTGCGACCGGTGCGGTGGGGCGCCCTAGATGGTGTCGTATACCCTTGTTGTTGCCTTTTTAATGTTGTTGGAAAACTTTGACAAACCCAACCAAAAATTCAAAAGAATCCTTCGATATGATGTAATTCAACTCAAAACATATGGCTTACGTCTAAGTTGTAGTTTTGTGTTTTGCACAAAAGATGAATTCAATTTAAGAAAATGTATTTTATGTCCCAAATCGACAGAATTGACTCTTCCTTAATCAAACTATGTTGACTTTCACATCGAGTCAAACCCACGACTCTTTAGGATTTTGACCTATTTTAAAGGTTCACCCGCTGAACAAAATTCCTACATCTGCCACCTCTTCATACAACATCAATAGGGGCTCATACTAACATGCTCCATATCAAATACAACACTAGTTCTTTGGTGGCGTTTGCTTTTTGAGAGGTGTTGAAGTATGATTTCAATTCTGATTTATAAGAGGTTGTGCTAAGGTGTGAAATATGAAAATATAGGTTGTTTATTTTGTAAACCGACAAACATTTGAATATGTATGATTATCTATTTTATCTTTCAAAATTCAACTTAAATACATCAATTGAAATGAGTATAGATGATTCTATTTCATAACAAAAACAGTCAACTATATCATTTAATGAAAGTAGAATGTGAATTAAGGAGTTTATATTCATTTGCATAGAAAATGGTAAAGTTTTATGTTATCAGAGGATAAATATATCTTATATAAAGGAAGATGGAGCAAAGTAGCAAATTGTCCAAACTCAAGGACCTGTTTTCAACAAAATTATGTTCTCTTTTTTTAAAGATTTTCTAGTGTAATATTTGGTTGATACTCGATAGGATAATTTTGTATTTTTGTCTTTTTATTCAATGTTTTTTTTATTATAAGGATAATTGTAGGAGGTTGCTATATGCACCTAATTTTACTAAAGGAGAGTTGCATCGAGAATTAAAATAAATGCATTGAAAATTGAAAAAGTAGTTTTTAATGTATAACGCAATTTACTTTTTGGGTGGATTTAACAAGTCAATGATGTATTTAGTATCACCTTAATTATATTGACATCCCTGTTAACTTAAAAATCATACAAATTCATGTATAAAAAATATAAAAAAACATAATATAATATTAATGTATGTAACAGAAAAAGCACTTAATAAAAACATAGTGAACAATTTAATAGAAATGTCATTAGCCTCCTCCCACTACAACAAAGTTGAGCTAATAGGACGTCTAAAATAACAAAGCATCCTAATAGAGTGTTTTATAGGACGTTATTTATAGGACCAAATACAAAAGTGTCATATCTAAAGGCGTTGCAATAAGTTTATAGAACGCTTTTAGGCGTCGTAACAAGTTTTTAGGACATTATTAAAAAACGCATCGTATTAACTAATTTTATAAAATTAGCTAATACAACGCTTTTTTTCAATATGTCCTAAGAAAGTTTTTACGACGCCTAAAACTGTCCTATAAACTTATTGCAACGCCTTTGGATATAACACTTTTATGTTTGGTCCTATAAATTAGCGTCCTATAAAACACTCTATTAGGATGATTTTTTTTTATTTTATTTTAGACATCCTATTAGCTCAACTTTATTTTATTGTCCTTTAATAAATACAACCCCTATGATTAATAGGGATGTCATTAACCTCCTAGGGATGGCAACGGGGCGGGTTCGGGGTATTGGTCCCCCGTGCTCATCCCCGTTTAAAAAAGCGTCCCCATCCCCGCTTAAAAACCCGCGGGGATTTAAACGGGGATCCCCATCGGGTAATCGGGGAAACCCGCGGGGAAACAGGTATCTTCGTTTAGTGTAAACGGTTAATTAAATGGGTTTCACTGTGGCATCCCCGTCATCGTTTAAACTTTACCACAAATCCACAAGTCTCGAAAAATGATATACTAAATTACATAACATTCTCGAATCCATTCTCTAAACATATCCGAAAGAAAATTTAAGTCCTAAAGTCAAAGTGCATCCAAAATAGTAACAATTTAGCTATATATATTGTTTAAATGCATCCATTAAGCTATATATAATATATTGTCTACAAAACAATCCTAAAATAAAAATACATTTAGGGATATAATCGAGTATATATTCGGGCATACAATCGGGAAATTATTCGGGGATATAATCGGATCCCGGTCCCCGTTTATCGTCCCCAAACCCGCCCGTTTATTTCGGGTTTTGGGTTTTCCCATCGGATTTGGATTTTTTTGCCATTCCTACCTCCTCCTTTTGTAATACAACCCTAGTTAGTCCCGACTCATGAACGATTGCACTCATTTGGTTCAAGAAAATATGAGTTTTAGAGGTAGAGTTATAAAAGAAAATATTGGAGCTTGGTCATGGTGCATTCAGATGAAGGTAAAGAAACTCAACTAAGGTTTTTTTTCCCTTCATGTTTATAACTTTGTTTTTTTTAGATTTCTATCAAAAAGGTGACATAATTCTTCAAATTATATTTTTAAGGGTTGAGTTGGGTTTAAAGTTAGTTGGGTTTTATTTTAAAAAAGTATACTTTAAATGAGAAATGGAACTCATTTAGGCTACGTTTGGCAAACTAGTTGATAGCTAATAAGCTAGCTTGTAAAAAAATTACGTTTGGTAAAAACTAGCTTATAAGTATGTAAAATGACAAAAAAAATGTGAATTTAATAATTAATGTTAATAAGAGTATATGTTAAGGCCATCCGCAGTGCGTACGGTTTGGAACCGGTGCAGCCGGCATACAGGCGGTAACACCGCCGCGGTATGCCGGTATGTGAGCGGTGAGAGGGTGCGGCGGTGAGAGCATACCGTTGCGATTTTTTTTTCTTTTTTTTTGTTTTTTACCGTTGTATAACGGATATATACATATATATTTTTTTTTAGTTTTTTTTTTTAACTTTTTACATATATATATATAATTTCATCTATTCAATTTTTTACCACTCTAATTCATCTTCATCTCTTCCTCAACAAATTATCGCATCTCTTCTTCATCTTCCCTCAATTTCATCTTCATCTCTTTCATGGATCCACACGGTACCCCTTCCGGTTCCCGACGTCCTAACTCGGCATCCCAAACGCCTCCACCGTCGGGTGTCTATCGCCCCGCAATGACGAACCCTATGGGGTTTGGAAGTTGGTTGCCTCCATCGGGTTGGCCGCAAACCCCAATGGTCGACACAAATTGGGCGTATGCGAATATGATCGCGAATACCCCTATGATGACGTACACCATGCACCCCCAACAACCCACGACGCAAACCCAACAACCCACGCCGTCACAAGTGTGGGAACCACGAGATGGAACCAACTTGTCACCGCAATCGTGGGGAGACGACGAGGAGGTACCCGAGACCCAACCGGAGTCGCCGCCACCGCCACCGCCGCCACAACCCAAAGGTAAAAAACGTGGGAAGGGTAAGAACGTAGAAGCGAGCTCGAGTGCGAACCCGACCAAAACTAAAGCGCCTCCTAAACCATGGTCGAGTGAGGAGGAGGTCGAGTTGGCGAAATCGTGGGCCGAAATCTCGGAGGATTCAACCATAGGTAACTATCGAACGGAGGTAAATAAAAAACCGTTTTTTTAACGTACTTAAGTATTCGCTAATGTGTTTTAATTTTTTTCATTTTTGAAGTAGACAATTTTTGGATGGCCGTTAAAAGGTCGTTAGACATACGTATGGGGTACGGCCCCAACGTCCGGTCAAGCGACTCCGTGCAAACCAAAGTGAGATTGCTTCTATCGGGGGTCTCGAAATTTGCTTGTATCTACAACAACACGTTGAATCACCGAAATAGCGGCGAATCCGACGTTAATATCTTGGAACGAGCGCTCGAGCGATACCGACGTGAGTATAATCGAACATTCCCTCACCAAGCCGCTTGGAGAGTTCTCATCGAATGCCCAAAGTACAACCCGGTGGAAATGATGAACCCATCGGATATCCGCGCGCCTACAAACAAACGGTCGAAAACGTCCGAAACCCAAACGGACTCCCCCGGCGATTCCGATGCTCGTACTTACACCCACCTCGAGGATGATGAGCACCGCTCACAAACCGAACGGCCACGACCAATGGGTCGGAACGCGGCGAGACGTGCGGGGTCTTCGTCTTCGACAAACGATACCAACACGGGCATGTCAACCCAAGTAGGCGCTCTCACACATGGTATCACCGGGCTTATGGATATACTTAAAGAAAAACAAAGGATGACACACTTCCAATTCTACACATCACCGCACAACCATCTCTCGGGTCCCATTTTGGAGACCACGTTGCGAGAGAAGGCGCGGTTGCGCATTGAATACGATTGGCCTCCTTTCGAATAGTTTTTTATTTTTAATTTTAATGTAATTTTTAATTTTAGTTTTAATTGTTATTTTTATTTTTAATTTTAATTGTTATTTTTAATTTTAATTGTTATTTTTAATTTTAATTTTATTTGTTAATTTTAATTTTAATTTTAAAATGAATTGTTAATTGTTAATTTAAATTGTTAATTTTAAAAAAACTATACATGTGGTATGACCTGTACGGATGTGGGTGAATGGTATGGTAATGGTAAGGTAGTGGTAAAGCTGATGTGGCGCTGAGGTGGCAGCCTGTGCAGGTGGTATGACCTGCACGGCTGCGGATGGCCTAATAAGAGTATAATTGGAAAAAGCTCTCAAAAAGCTACCCAAAGTAACATTTCAAAAAGCTAGCTTATGACACATGTTTGGATGAACTAGCTTATGAGATACCTTATTTTTACCAAACACATCATTGTTGTCAAAAGATGGTGTTTTTTATATCAAAATGTTGGCAACAACATTAAGGCTTTGTTTGGCAAGCATAAGCTAGCTTATAAGCTAGCTGATAAGCTAGCTTATAAGCTAGTCCATCCAAACATGTACCAGGAAGCTAGCTTATCAGCTAGCTTATAAGCTAGCTTTTTGAAACGCTACTTTGAGTAGCTTATGAGAAGCTTATTGTAGCTTTTTCCAATTATACCCTTATTAATATTAATTATTAAATTCAAATATACCCTTTTTGGTCATTTTACATACTCATAAGCTAGTTTTTGCCAAACATAATTTGTTCAACAGCTAGCTTATCAGCTACTAGCAAGCTTATCAATCAACAGCTAGCTTATCAGCTATCCGCTAGCTTATCAGCTACCAGCTAGCTTATAAGCTACGCTTGCCAAACATAGCCTAAGAAGATTTTTATGCAAAATAGAGAAGAATAACTTCATAACTAACCATATCAATTCTTTTTATGTTTTCTTTATTTTAGAAAAAGAAATATAGAGAATTTGTTAAAACAATATAGAGAATCTCTTTGAATATGTATAGTTATCCATTTTATCTCTCAAAAATTCAACATCAATATATCAATTGAAACGAACATCAATAATCAAAGAACAAAACAAAAGAAGAATATTGATAAATTTACAAGACTTTGAGTTTTGATCATATTTCACATATAAAAGCCTTTTAAGTGATTCAAAACGTGACATCCTAAAATTTAAGTAAATAAATAAATGTGAAAAAAATGAGCTTTTATTTTATTAGATAAAAAAATGAGAAGAAAATAATCGAGAAAGGTCAACTATACCATTTAATCAAAGTGGAATGTAAATACGTATTCACTTGGATAGAAAATGGTAAAAGATTTATGTTATCAGAGGGTAAAATGTATCTTCTATAAGAGAATGGGGGCAAAGTAGTAAATTATTCAAACTCAAGGACCAGTTTTCAACAAAATCAAATTCTCTGTTCTTAAAGATTTTCAACTGTGACAACGGGTTGACACTTGATAGGATGATTTTATTTTTGTCTTTTTTATTCAATGTCCTTTTTTACAAGAATAATGTTATTTACTTCTTTATTAATATTAAAGTTAAATTAATTTATGTATTAACATATAAAAAGCAAGAACTGAAGTGATAATGTATCAGATCAATTAATGCATCGATACAAGAAGCAAGAATGATAATGTGTCAGATCAATTAATGCGTTGAAAGTATAAAAAGCAAGATTTAATGTTATTTACTTCAAGATTTACGCCAAAGTATAAAAAGCAAGATTTAATGTTATTTACTTCAAGATTTACGCCATCCTTAACGGCCCCGGGAGGGGAGCCGGTCTGGTATCGACGGTTACACCGCCATGATGAACCGGTACAAGACCGGCAGAGGACCCAACCGGTACCCCATGCCGGTCTTCAAACTAAGCCACCCCACCCCTACCCCACCTCCACCTTTCTCTATATCTCTCTCTTCTTTCTCTCCTTTTTCTATCCTTTTTCTTTTATTTTTTTAAATAATTATTTAGAGTGGTATGGAATTAGTATGGGTAAGAATGGTATGGTATGGTGTTGGTAATGTGGTGGTAAAGCTGATATGGCGCTGAGGTAGCAGCTGGTATGAGTGATATGGGTGGTACGGTTAAAGATGGCCTAAGGCCATCCGCTACGGGGCCGGTAAAGGAGCTGGTACCCCCCCCCCCCCCACCCCCCGGTACCGGCGGTAACACCGCCGTGGTGACCCGGTACGGGACCGGTAGAGGCCCCAACCGGTACCCCTGTCTTGAAGGGACACACACCACCCCCACCCCCCAACGATCATTAACGGCTACTTTTTCAATTTTTTTCTTTTCCATTTATCTATATATCTATCTCATTCTTTCTCCTCTTATTCTTCTCTTATTCTTCCTATTCTTCTCTTAGTCTCATCTTATTCTCCAAAAAATGGCGGCTCCTGACGACACAGATGTAGCTCTCATCATAAATCAGATTTGTATGAACAACATTAGAACAACGGAAGCAGTCCGTGCATTTATCGAAAACGAGCTTATAGAACCGTCGAATAAAAGACCGAAAGGGCCGAATAAAGATAGAGGTCGGGAAGAGGGACACGATAAAAGATAAAAGATAGAATCGGCTAGGAAAGACATTGAACGGACATTCGCCACGCTTAAAGATAAATGACACGTTGTAAAAAGACGGGCGCGGGTATGGTCACAAAGGAAATTATAGGAAATCATGTATACGTGTATAATTTTACACAACATGATTCGTGAAGACGAAGACTTTTCACATTATCCTTTTGATCCAACGGAGGTTTTAAAGGAAGATATTGAAACAAATATCTCCGAAGAAGACCGAGCAATAAACGTCAACCTAGTAAAAAACCGAGAGAAGCACGACAACCTTCGCGCCAATTTATCTCAACACGTGTGGTACTCTATGGGTGAACGCCATAATTAATTTTATTGTATTTTTTTAATTTTAATTCAATTAAATTATAATTTTAATGTAATTTTAATTATTTAAATTTAAAGTAAATTATTTTAATATATTTCAGTATTTAAAAAATAAAAAAGTGGTAAAGGTGGTACGGGTAAGATGGAATGGTATGGTGATGGTAAGATAATGGAAAGTTGATGTGACAGCTGAGGTGGTAATTGGTATGGTATGTGTGGTACGGATAAGAATCGCCTTAGCAATTAATAAATGGATGACGAAAAAAAATGACGGAAAATTGAAATCCGAAATAAATGGATTGGTTGGGGATAATATGTGGCGAGGGTAAAACCCGATTATTTTTTGTTGGGGATGGGAATGATTATTTTTATTGGGGATTGATTAAGGAGGTCTTTGATAAAAATAAGTTTGCTTACAAAGTAGTCCATTTAAACATGTACCAAAAGATAGCTTATAAATTAGTTTTTTGAAATACAAGCTTTTTGTAGATTTTTTTTAATTAGACTCTTATCAATATTAATTATTAAATTCAAACATACCTTTTTTGGTCATTTTACATACTTATAAGTTAGTTTTTGCCAAATATAATTTGTTCATAAGCTGGCTTGTCAGCTACTAGCAAGTTTATCAATCAACAACTAGCTAGCTTATCAGCTAGTTTGCCAAACATAGCTTATATATCCGAATATATCCCCGATTAAATACTTGGTTACGTAGTTATTTTTGTTTCATTTTATTGTTTTAGAACTTTAGTTTTATTTCAGATATGTTTGGATCATAAATTAAAAAATTTATGTAATTTAGCAAGATTATTTTCTATTACTCATAGATTCGTGGTAAAATTCATACGGTGACAAGATTCCATGCGGTGAGAATCAGCTGTTTAAGTTAAACGGTTTTCTCCACGTTGAAAATTACTCATTTACACTAAACGAAGATATTCGTTTCCTCTCCCAATTACCCGATGGGGATCCTCGAATGGATCCGTCGCCTGAAACCCGAATGGATCCCATTGAAGGCATAACGGAAACCAAGAAGCCCGCAGGCGATCCTACAGGCACTACGGAGGGCCTAAATGTATTTTTTAGGTTTATTTAATTAAAAACCAAGATGTATCTTCTAAGGCTATGTTTGGCAAGCGTAGCTTATAAGCTAGCTGGTAGCTGATAAGCTAGCGGATAGCTGATAAGCTAGCTGTTGATTGATAAGCTTGCTAGTAGCTGATAAGCTAGCTGTTGAACAAATTATGTTTGGCAAAAACTAGCTTATGAGTATGTAAAATAACCAAAAAGGGTATATTTGAATTTAATAATTAATATTAATAAGGGTATAATTGGAAAAAGCTACAATAAGCTCCTCATAAGCTACTCAAATTAGCGTTTCAAAAAGCTAGCTTATAAGCTAGCTGATAAGCTAGCTTCCTGGTACATGTTTGGATGGACTAGCTTATAAGCTAGCTTATCAGCTAGCTTATAAGCTAGCTTATGCTTGCCAAACACAGCCTAAGTGTATTTTAATAAATGTATTATAATAAAAAATGTTATTATTAGTGTATTGAGTTGACCAATTAAGTATTCTAAATTACATTTGACCCACAAATAACAAAAATGTATTTGTTAGTGTATTTGATTAACCAATTTTCAAATAGTATTTTTTTATAAGTTAAAAACCATTTAAAAAAGTAAATTAAGTAGGACGTTTTGGACCAAATCCAGGACCAGTTTTATAACCAAGCCTTATAAAGCTTAACCGGTCCTTCCTACTCTGGTCGATGCTCAGCGCAGCCCAAGATCAATTACGCTAGAAACGGTTATGAAAAACACTATTTGAAACCAGGACTAATGTGGGTCTGACCAACCTTGTCCCTGGACTAGTTTTTAGCCGCCTCTAAATGAGACTAGGACTAGGAGTGTAAATCAGCCGAGACAACTCGTGAGCTACTCGAGATCGACTCGGTCAAAATTCGACTCGAATAAACTTGGTCAAAGCTCGACTTGAATAAAACCTGACTCGAGATACTAACAACTCGACTCGAACTACCTGATACTCGGCTCGGCTCGACTCGGCTTAAGCCAAGTCAACTCGCGAGCTACTCGAGATCGACTCGGTCAAAACTCGACTCGAGATACTAACGACTCGACTTGAACTACTCGATACTCGGCTCGTTTACACCCTAACTAGGACCGGTAAAGTGGCCTACATTGGCCCTAGAAGGTTTGATTGCGACCAGCAGACTCGAATTTAAAGGGGCAAATTTGGGACACGACCCATTTTGGATTAGCCTATATGTTAACAATGGTATTTAGGGGTGTAAACGAGCCGAGCCGAGCTCGGCTCGTTTAAGTGTATAAAGCTCGAGTTCGAGCTCGGCTCGTTTCGAGCCTTATGTGTCAAGCTCGAGCTCGTCAAGAATTTAGCAAGCTCGGGCTTGGCTCGAGCTCGGCTCGTTTACCTATAAATCAATTTTTAATATGTATTTTTTATTTTTTAATATTTTTATTATTTAGTATTTAATTATTTAATAGTTATTGTTTAATATATATTTATATAATATATATATTAGTTGAGGATCGTTAAGGCTCGTTTAGGCTCGCGAGCTTAATTGTAAAAGCTCAAGCTCGAGCTCGTTTATTAAACGAGCTCGAAATAAGGTTCGAGCTCGGCTCGGGCTCGTTTAACTCGAGCTCGAGTCGAGCTTTTAACGAGTCGCTTTTAACGAGTCGATCCCGAGTAGCTCACGAACAGCTTGGCTCACTTACACCCCTAATGGTATTCATTAAATAAAGAAATAAATCATGGGTTTGAAACATAACTTTAAATAACAAAAATTTACATCTCAAAATCAACCAAATTGGAGAAGAACATATAGGAGATATTTGTAGATCTAAAAATATGATGCAGATCTAAATAAAAAGCTATCCTCATGCATTGTCACGAAAGAGGTGAAGCAAACGACAAAGAAGAGGAGCACGGTCATAAAACAATCATGCATAAAGATCGAATAATAACAACCAAGGGTGGGGGTAATAAATTCCAAATCACCTGAAAATATAAATACCATTTTAGAGCATAATAACACTCTTATCGTAAACCAAAAGTCTTAACATAACAAGGAACAAAACATACCAAAAGTCTTAACATAACGATGAACAAAACATCCAAAAGTGGCATACGATAAAAGGTCCAAATGCAGCTAGAACAAAAGCACTATCTTCAAAGCTTGCTAAGGATGACGCTACACTTTTCCGTAAAATGGTTCTGGTTAAGGTGCCAATTGTACATTTCCTTGTTCATTTTGTGTTCAAGTTTGCACTGCTCGTAAAGAACTGTGAAACGAGTCTCTAGCACAAATAATGCATCAAGAAAGTCCTGATACGTACATGGTCTAGCCTCAGGTCCAGCCATGATAGTGTCCGGAGTGTGCAGCCCGTTGGACTCAGGTTGAATTCTTAACATGGGTGCGTTAGAGTCTAAGGATGTGCAGCTTTTGGAATTCAGAGTGGCGGCAGAAAACTCATCAGGGTTAGACGGGCAGGTTGCAAATAGAATGGCACGGGGAGCTTCCCAATTGTAGTGTGTGTCCAGAAAATTGTTTGGATTGAGGTACAAGCCCCAGATCCAGGTGCGCATTTCCGAGGAATGGTGGCGCATGCGGTCAAATGCGTTCCAGTTAAAGGATGTGTGACGGCCCTTGACAGTCGGAGAGGCTGCAGGGATTCCATTGGCCACAAGTACGGGAGCGGCAAGTAGAGTAACGCGGCCACCATAACGATGTTTGCCACGTGTGTCGGGAAAATGGTTTTGAGTGACGTGCCATTCGTAAAGTGTATTTGTCACTTTCAACAATTTCTTGAAATCCTCTGCTAAGTCCGTAAGATCAATCAAAAGGTTGGACAGTTTATCAATCGGCTTGGAATAGTCACACCTCAATTCCAGAGGTAAAGATGGATGGGACTCAGGTCTCGGGGCGTTATCATACATCTCGTTATCATCGCATAGGACCACCATTTTCCCCTTCTCAGTTTGCTGCAAACGAACTCAAACACAATTCATTCATTACAAAACAGAAAATGTGGAATTACTCATTGTCCTTGCAATTCAAACATGCCTAATTCCAAAATCAGCTCATTGACAACTAAACAAATCAGTGTTGAGTTTCTTCAAATGCTGAATCAAAAATCACGTTTTCGTTTGGTGTTCATATGTTCCATAACTAGCTTTCTGGCATTCTAATTCAACATGCATTCCACAAAACTTGCTAATTAACCAAATTAGTTAGGGTTTATAACGAGTCGTACAAATAGGTCATTAGCCCTATACATTTCTGCGATTCGAGAATTAAAACCCTAGCAAACGGATTAAGGCTATATTTGGCAAACCATCTCATAAGCTAGCTTATAACTGACAAGGGCAGTTGATGACTGATAATCAAATAAGACATGTTTGGCAAAAACTAGCTGATAAGGTACCTTATGAATGTAAAATTACAAAAAAGATTCATATTTAAAAATTGGTAATGTAAAAAATAGAAGGTTATTTTTGGAATAAAACAAACAAAAAAGTCTCACAAGTCCCATAGGTCACCAAGGCTGTGTTTGGCAAAAATAAGCTAGCTTATAAGCTAGTCATCCAAACATGTACCAGAAGCTAGCTTATAAGCTAAGCTAACTTATAAGCTAGCTTTTTGAAACGCTACTTTGAGTAGCTTATGAAGAGCTTATTGTAGTTTTTTCCAATTATACCCTTATTAATATTAATTATTAAACTCAAAGATACCCTTTTTGGTCATTTTACATACTCATAAGCTAGTTTTTGCCAAACATAATTTGTTCATAAGTTAGCTGATAAGCTACTAACAAGCTTATCAATCAACAGCTAGCTTATTAGTTGTTAGCTACCTTATTAGCTACCAGCTAGCTTACAAGCTACATTTGCCAAACATAGCCCAAAACGCTACTAAAAGTAGCTTTTCGAAAAATTAGCTTATGGTCATCCAAACATGTACTTGTCTTATAAGCCGACAGACTTACTTTTACCAAACAATGCCTAAAGCACGATATAGCTGGAAAAAAAAAATCCAAAACTAAACAAGTGCGTAATCAAGCTAACAAAAACGCATAGAAAGACCTCAAAATGAAGAAAAATCGAATACAGACCTAAATTTTCTGGTTTCAACCGCCGGTGGGAAGCTTTATCGTTCTTGGCGCCAAAACAAACAAGAGACATAAAACTTTAGATCACTTGCAAAATCACAAAATAGCAGAAATGAAAACAACAATGGTGAATGTACTTGTAGTTTTGAAGATTGATTTGTGTTATCTTACCTTTAAAATCGCCAGGGTTTCCACTTTCCAGGTGCAGAAGATGAAAGTGATCAAAGGACAGAAATAAATTAATCAGTCCACAGTCGAAATTTATATTCAAAAACTAAAATTTGATCAAAGAGTAAATTTACGTTTTTAGTCCTTATGCTTTGTTAAAATTTGAGATTTTCATCCCTATGGTTTAAAAGCTATGATCCGACATATGCTATGTGTGTCTAGTTAATTCTTATATGTACCATAATCTTAGACTATACTCTGAGATCATCTCTCAATATTTTGGAAGGGATCATAAATTCTTCTCTCTAGTTAGTTTCGTGTTTTTACCAATGACCAGATTCAAATTCTTATTCTAACAACGCATGCTTCATTTTTTTTTAGTTCCAACTGATTATACCTTGAGGGTGTTTAGCCTTACCATTTAACAGTTTGTGCTCATTGTATGCAAGAATATGTTCATAAAGCAAAAAGGTTGCTTCTTTAATCAACGTTCTTAACAAGCATATTTAGCAATTAATAGGGATGTCATTAGCCTCTTCCTTTTATAAATATAACCCCAATCCCCGTTAGTCCTGGCTCATGACTGATTGCACTCATTTGGTTCAAGAAAAAAAATGAGTTTTAGAGGTAGAGTTATAAAAGAAAATATTGGAGCTTCATTATCGTGTATTCACATGAAGGTAAAGAAACTCAACTAAGATTCTTTTTTCTTTTTTTTCTCTTTTATGTTCATAACTTTGTTCTTTTTTTTTTTTAGATTTCTATTGAATATTGGTAACATGATTCTTCAATTTATGTTATTAAGGGTTGAGTTGGGTTTAAAGTTGTTGGATTCTATTTTAAAAAAGTATACTTTAAATGAGAAATGGAACTTTTTATCGTCAAAGGATGGTGGTTTTTATGTTAAAATGTTGGCAACGTTATGAAGGTTTTTATGCAAAATAAAGAATAAAAACTTCATAACTAATCATATCAATTCTTTTTTATGTTTTCTCTATTTTAGAAAAAAAAATATTGAAAATCTGCTTAAACAATATAAAGAATCTGTGTAAATATGTATACTTATCTAATTTATCTCTCAAATATTCAACATCAATACATCAATTGAAACAAACATCCATATCGAAGAACGAAACAAAAGAAGAATACTGACAAATTTATAAAAATGGAGTTTTTATCATATCTCACATACAAATGCTTTTAAGTGATTTAAGATGTAACACCCTAAAATTTAAGTAAATAAATAGAATGTGATTTATTTTATTAAATCAAAAATGAGAAGAAAAATGGGTTTTGGAAAACGGATCTTGGAAAGGGGTCTGGGATTGGCGTTCTACGCTCCGAGGGAGATCGGAGGGGGAGTTTACTTCGATGGAGGAGTTGCTATCAAATTTGAATTTTAAAACTTCTGGTAAGGATTTTTGGTATTGGACAGGCGACAAAAAAGGCTACTTTTCAGTTAAGCATTTGACTAGGCTGCTCATGGAATCTCATTCTTCCCGGGAGGATGCTGAAGACGGCGTTTTCTGGAGTAATCTAGTTCCGAAAAAGATTAATATTTTTATATGGAGACTGCTTAACGGGGCTCTTCCCACTCGGTTGACCCTATCCAAAAGAGGTATTGTTTTACATTCGCTAGATTGCATCCGGTGTGAGCAAGAAGTTGAATCGCCGGACCATTGCTTCTTTTCGTGTTCGTCGTCTAATATTTTATGGAAAAAAATCTGGGCTTGGTGGGATATTAAATCCCCCTGCATCTCTTCGGTTTCGGCTCTTAAAAGGCTGATACAACACTTGGGGTCTCAACATCATTGGGGTCATATCTTTCTGGCCGTCTGTTTCGTTACTTTATGGTCAATCTGGAATTGGCGAAACTCCATTCTCTTTGCGGAAGGGGAAGACATAATCAAAAGGAAACTGGAGGATCATTTCGCAAAAGTGCAGACTTTTTCAAAACTTTAGATAAGCAGCAGAAGTCACAAGGTCCAGGTTAATTGGAGTAATTGGGTCTCTTCACCGCGTAAACCTTAATGCGTCTTCCAGGTCTTTTGGAGTAATTGGGTCGTCGAGCTCCGTTTGTCTTCTGGGTTTTGTGTAGTGCTGGTTGTTTTGCTCCCCTGTTGGCTTTCCTGGTTTTGTTTTTGCCTCTTTGTTTACTGCTTTGTGGGTTCCGCTTTTGGGATCGTTTTTCTTTTAGCTTCTTGCTAAAGTTTTTAATAAAGTTTTTGGGTCTCGGGGTGGGGGTGATGGCCTTGCCGAAGCTCTCGCCCTTGAGTCTCCTCTCTTGCCTTTCAAAAAAAAATGAGAAGAAAATAATGAAAAAGGTCAAGTACACCACTTAATGAAGGGTTAATTACATGAGTATGTATCGAACTTGTCACGTTTTATCATTGTATGTACTCAACTTATAAACTTACATTGTATGTATTGAACTTTCTAAAATTGTCATTATATGTATCCAACTTTATCAAAACCTCAAGTTCGATACACTTTCGTGACAAGTAGAATACATTCAATGATAGATTTTGATAAAGTTGGTTACATACAATGGCAAGTCTAGCAACTTCGATACATACAATGATAAGTTTATAAGTTGAGTACATACAATGATAAAACGTGACAAATTCGATACATACCCATGTAATTAACCCTTTAATGAAGTGAAATGTAAATAAAGGAATTTGTATTCACTCGGATAGAAAATAGTAAAGTTTTATATCAGAGGATAAAATGTATCTTCTATAAAAGAATGGGGGCAAAGTAGTAAATTATTCAAACTCAAGGACCTGTTTTCAACAAAATCATATTCTCTGTTCTTAAAGATTTTCCCCTGCATGACATGATATTGGGTTGACATTTGATAGGAGGATTTTGTTTTTGTCTTTTTATTCAATGTCCTCTTTTTTTTACAAGGATAATGCTATTTACATCTTTATGAAGATATAAAGAGCAGATCTGATAATGTATCAGATCAATTAATACATTCAGTAAGATCTGATAGTGTGTAATGTGTATGAAATAAAAAGCAATTATACCTGGCGGCTGGCAATTAATAAGGTGTCATTAGCCTCCTTTTATAAATACAACTCCATCATGGCTCACGAAGGATTACATCCTTTTAGCTACCTCTAAACGGGACTAGGACCGATAAAGTGGCCTACATTATCCCTAGAATAGAAGGTTTGATTGCTACCGGCCGACTCGAATTTAAAGGAGTCAATTTGCAAGGGTGGACCTAGAATTTTTTTCAAGCGACGACGTAATTTGACTATAAAAAACGTATGTATGAAATAACTTTCATAAAATCTATGTTGGTCTAGTAGTTAGTCCCTTGCTTTCAAGTATAAAGTCTCAAGTTTGAATCTTTTTACAAGCAATTTTTTTAATAAACACAATAAACAAACTAAAATAGAGTATAAAATGACTTTAATAAGACTTGAACCCAAGAACTCAAGTTTAAAAAGCAAGGAACTTACCAACTTTACCAAGGAAAACTTTCCTAATTGCAGTTTCAAAATATATATGGTGGCACACAACAAATTAATATGGTGACACCTTTCGCAACATGTATTTTTTACACTACGAAGGAGAAATGAAACGGTGTCAGGTGCCACCATATCCATCAACCAAGGTCTGCCCATGCCGATTTGGGACCGATACCAGACCCATTTTGGTTGTGTCTATATTTTACCAATGGGATTCATAAAGTAAAGAAACAAATCATTGGTTTGGAACATAACTTCAAAATAACAAAGATTTACATCTCAAAATCAACAAAATTGGAGAGCATGTAGGAAATATTTGTAGATCTAACAAAATGAAGCAGATCTAAATAAAAATCATCCTCATATATACGCCGGCACGAAGGAGGTTCAACAGACGACAAAGAAGGGGAGCAAGGTCATAAAACAATCACGCATTAATTATCGAATAATAACAACTAAAGATGGGGGTAAATAAATTCGAAATAAACTGAAAATACAAATACCATTTTAGAGCATAATAACGATGTTATCAAAAACCAAAAGTCTTAACATAACGATGAACAAAACATCCAAAAGTGGCATACGATAAAAGGTCCAAATGCAACGGGAGCAAAGCAACACCCAAAATGCTAGAACAAAGCACTATCTTCAAAGCTTGCTAAGGATGACGTGACACTTTTCGGTAAAATGGTTTTGGCCAAGGTGCCATTCGTACATTTCCTCGGTCATTTTGTGTTCAAGTCTGCACTGCTCGTAAAGGGCTGTGAAACGAGTCTCAAACACAAATAATGCATCAAGAAAGTCTTGATACGAACATGGTCGAGCCTCAGGTCCAGCCACACACACAGGCTCGGGCTGGCTTTCAACCTGAACCTGAGTCCTTGTCGGTTCAGGTTGGATTGTTTTGTTAGAGTCTAAGGATGTGCAACTTTTGGAATTCAGAGTGGCTGTCGAATACTCACGGGAGACCAATAAAATGAAGCAGGCAACATTCCAATCGTGGCACGTGTTTGGATTGAGGTACAGGTCCCAGATACAGTAGCGCATTTCCCAGGTACGCTCACGCATGCGCGCATATGCGTTCCAGTTAAAGGATTTGTGATGGCCCTTGACAGTCGGAGAGGCCACAGGGGTCTCATAAGGCACAAGTGGGGGAGCGGCAATGAGAGTAATGCGGCCACCATAGCATTGTTGGCCGCGTGTGTCGGGAAAATGGTTTCGACTGACGTGCCATTCGTAAAGTGCATTTGTCACTTTCAACATTTTCATGGAACCTTGTGCTAAGGCCGTAACACGAATCATAAGATCAGACAGTTCATCAATCCGCTCGGAATAGTCATAGGACTCAAGTGTAGGGGCGTTATCATTCGTCTCGTTATCATCGCATAGGATCACCATTTTCACCTTCTCAGTTTGCTGCAAACAGATTCAAACACAATTCGTTCATAGCGAAACAGAAAATGTGGAATTACTCATTGTCTTTGCAATTAAAACATGCCTAATTCTAAAAACAACCAGAATCAGTCACAACTAAACCAATCGGTGTTCTAGAAATGCTGAATCAAAATGTTCCATAGCTACCTTTCTGCCATTTCTAATTCAACATGCATTCCACATAGCTTGCTAATTAACCAAAAAATTAGTTAGGGTTTATAACGAGTCGTAAAAATAGACCACTAGCCCTATATACCATATAATGTCACATACATTTCTGCGATTCGAGTATTAAAACCGTAACAGACCGATTAAAGCATATTATAGCAAAAACAGAAACAAAAAATCAAAAACTAAACAAATGCATAATCAAGCTAATAAAACGCATAGAAATACCTCAAAATGAAGAAATAAACCTTTAGATCATCTGTAAAATCATAAAATAGCAGAAATAATAACGAGAATGATGAATTGAATTGTGTTATCTTACCACAGAGCTTTAAAATCGCTAGGGTTTCCAGGTGCAGAAGACGAAACTGAGCAATGAACGAAAATTATCGATCAGTCGACACTCGACGTTTCAAAATGTATGATCCAAAAATAAAATTTCATTAAAGAGTAAATTACGATTTTAGTCCTTGTAGTTTGTTAAAATGGGATTTTCAGCCCTATGGTTTAAAAATAGTGGTCCGACATATTTCACTATGAAAATCTAATTAATTTCTATACGTAACATAATCTTAGCCTATATACCCTGAAATCATCTCTCAATATTTTGGACCGGGTCACAAATTCTTCTCTCTAGTGACCAAGCTCTTTCGAGTTTTTGCCAATGACCAAATTCAAATCCTTATTCTAACAACGCATGTTTCATTTTTTTTTTTTAATTTCAACTAATGAGGCCTTAAGGTGTTTACCCTTAACATTTAATAGTCTGTACTCTATCGTATGCATGAATATGTTCATATAGCAAAGAGGTGGTTTCTTTAATCAACTTTCTTAACAAGTATACCTCTCATCCTATCGCTTATATATCTTGCCTCTTTCTTATAGGCTTTCTTTACACTTGCCTTCTAGAGGTGTTTTCAAAATTTTCTTTCAAGGTTTGGTTCGTTCATAAAACACTAATAGAGGCTCATACCAACATGTTACATGTCAAGTACTAAACTACTTCTTACGTGGCGTTTGTTTTTCGAGGGGTGATGAAGTCTAGTTTTATTTCTGATTTATAAGAGGTTGTGCTATGGTCTTAATATGGATCAACAAACTGTTTGTTTTTATAAACCGATGAACATTTGAATATGTATAATTATCTATTTTATCTCTAAAAAATTCAGCTTAAATACGTTGATTGAAATGAGCAACGATGATCGAAGGATGAAACAAAAAATGCTGACAAATTTACAAGACCATGGAGTTTTGATCATTTTTCACACACATAATTCTAAGGGTTTACGACTTGTAAGGGTAACTAACTATTCGATTTGTACAAATGTTACCATTAAACTATTTTTTGTACTCAATAGATCATTGAACTCTTTTTTTTGTGTACACGTAATACCATTATGACCGGGAATAGCCGGTTTTGACGTGGAGCTGTAGACATTATACCATTGAACTATTTTTTTTGTACACATTATACCATTAACCTTTGATATGGTTACAAAAAAGGTGGCAATGACTAGGCATTCTCTTATTCTTCTTCAACACGCAATCACCACCACCGCCGCCGCCGCCGCCACCGCCACCACCTCCTTCCTCCAACCACCACTCTCCATTTCTCCTTCGCATACTAAAACCCATTTCTTCACCGGAGTTCCTTAACGACGAAGACATACTCATGGACTTCTTGCTCGAAAAGGAAAAACCCACCACCACCAACAACAAGGGCTTTTCCACTGAGTTTTACGGGTTCGGGTTGGATCTGAGTTCTCCGGTGGAGTCCGTCATGGGTTCCATCGAGACAGAGAGCAACGAAGAGGATTACCTGACCGGGTTGACTCCTATGTTTAAGAAATTGCCACATTTTTTGTAAACATATCAAAGGTTAATGGTATAATGTGTACAAAAAATAATAGTTCAATGGTATAATGTATACAAAAAAATAGTTCAATGGTATAATGTGTACAGATCCACGTCAAAACCGGCTATTCCCAGTCATAATGGTATTATGTGTACAAAAAAAAAAGAGTTCAATGGTCTATTGAGTACAAAAAATAGTTTAATGGTAACATTTGTACAAATCGAATAGTTAGTTACCCTTACAAATCATAAATCCTAATTCTAAATTTAAGCAATTCAAGACGTGACACCCCCAAATTTGAGAAAAAAAAATATAAAAAGAAAAAAACTGAGCTTTTATTTTGTTGGCTAAAAAATGAGAAGAAAATAATCGTAATGGGTCAATTATACCACTTAATGAAAGTGGAATGTGATAAACGAGTTTATGTTCACTTGGATAGAAAATAGTAAAGTTTTATGTTGTCACAGGGTAAAATAAAATGCATCTTCGACATAGGATTAGGTAAGATCAAGTTGTTTCCTTGAGATTGGTGAGACCAATACTTTTTACATGAAACTTCACAGCAAAACACTGTAAAGGTTAAAAAAAAGTGAACATTCATCGTAAAAACACTATAAAGGATTCACAGTGTTTTTTGTTGTGAAAGTTCGATTTTTTTTACCTTTACAACATTTTTGCTGTGAATGTTCGAATTATTTTTTTGTTACCTTCATAATTTTTTGAGCTGTGAATGTTTCGTTTTTTACCTTGTTTTGGATTTTTTTTCGATAGTGTTCTTTAGTATGTTTTTATGATGAATGTGTGAATTTTTTTTTACCTTCACATTATTTTGTTACGAAGTTTTATGTAAAAAATATTGGTCTCACCAGCTCACAGAAACAATTTGCGTGAACTTAACTTTGTATCTTCTATAAAGGAAAAGGGAGCAAAGTAGCAAATTCTTCAAACTCAAGAACCTGTTTTTAAACAAAATCATATTCTCTGCTTTTAAAGATTTTCTAGTGTTCCACATGATATTTGGTTGATGACTTAGGATCAAGTGAGACCAGGCTGTTACCGTGAGACCGCGTGAGACCAATACCTAACGTATGAAACTTCACAAAAAAACACCGTGAATGTACATAAAACTCAAATACGCAGACCTAAAAATCACTTTCGATGCAAAAAAGTATCGAAAACAAGCTAAAAAACGAAACCTTCACAGCTCAAGTTCTGTGAAGGTTACATATATATAATGCGAACCTTCACAAAAAAAACTGCTGTGAAGGTTTCGTTTTGTAACCTTTTTTTGGAAAAAAAATTTCGATAGTGTTTTTTAGTATGTTTTAACGATGAATGTTCAAATTTTTTTACCATCACAAATGTTTTGATGTGAAGTTTCAAGTAAAATATGTTGGTCTCATCGGTCTCACCAAAAAGGCTTGGTCTCACCAGAACTTAACCCTTGGTTGATACTTGATAGGATGATTTTGTATTTTTGTCTTTTAATCCAAATGTATTATTTTAGTCCAAAGTAATTCAATGTTTTATCTACTAATTGTATTATTTAAAGTATAACTCAATATTAAATTTTAGAAATATCAACTATATAACGTTTTCATGTAAAAAAGAATTTAGAAAATTAGATATTTTTTAGATTCGTGCTAGACCCGAGAATGGATTTAGGCTGTGTTTGGCAAAAATAAGCTAGCTTATAAGCTAGTCCATCCAAACATGTACCAGAAGCTAGCTTTTTGAAACGCTACTTTAAGTAGCTTATGGGAAGTTTATTGTAGTCTTTTCTAGTTATACCTTTATTAATATTAATTATTAAATTCAAAGATACCATTTTTGGTCATTTTATACCCATAAGCTAGTTTTTGTCAAACATAATTTGTTCATAAGCTAGTTTATCAGCTACTAGCAAACTTATCAATCTAACAGTTAGCTTATCAGCTACAGTTAGCTTATTAGCTACCAGCTAGCTTATAAGCTACGTTTGCCAAACATAGCCTTAGGCCATCCGCTGTGGCTTCTACCCGATGTACCCGGGTAGATGGAAGCCGACGGTTCAAGGGGGGAACACCACCGTGGGTGTAGCGGGTAGCTCCCCTTCGGTTTGGTGAAGCCGAAGACATCCACCCCCACCCCTCTCTCTTCTTTGTCTCTACCTCTCTCTTCTTTTCCTTTTTTTTATTTTTTATTTTTTATTAATTTGATGTTTTTTGGGTTTAAGGGGTTGACAGCGGATGGATCGGGTTGTTTTGAGTAAAATAGTGGAAAGATGATATGACGCTGATATGGCAGTTGGGTTCAATGGGTTCGACAGTGGATGGCCTTAGCCATCTCTAAATAGGAGCGGTAGACTGGTCTACGTTGGCCCTAGAAGGTTTGATTGGGACCCTCTTACTCGAATTTGAAGGGGCCAATTTGGTACCGATACCAGATCCAGTTTGGCTGCATCTATATTTTAAGTATGGGATCATAAAATAAAAAAACAAATCATGGGTTTGGAACATAACTTCAAAATAGCAAAGATTTACATCTCAATATCGACAAAATCAAAGAAAAACATATAGGAAATATTTTGTAGATCTAAACAATATGAAGCAGGATCTAAACAAAAATCATTCTCATACAATCGTCACAAAGGAGGAGCGGAGTCATGAAAGTTGAAACAATCACACATTAATATCGAATAATAACAAGTGCGTTACTAGATTCAAAACCAACCGAAAATACAAATCCCTATTACAGCATATTAACGATCTTATCATAAACCAAAAGGTCTAACATAACGATGAACAAAACATCCATAAAGTGGCATACGATAAAAGGTCCAAAAAGCTCGATTAAAGCACCATCTTCAAAGCTTGCTAGGGATGACGTGTGACTTTTCCGTAAAATGGTTTTGGCTAAGGTGCCATTCGTACATTTCCTCTACCATTTTGTGTTCAAGTTTGCCCAGCTCGTAAACGGCTGTGAATCGAGTCTCAAGCACAAATACCTTATCAAGATAGTCCTGATACGAACATGGTCGAGCCTCAGGTTGGTTATCAGGCTGAAATTGAGACCTTTTTGGTTCAGGCATTGTAGTGTCCGGTGTGTGAGTGGGGCTATCCAACATAGTGGATCGCTCGTTGGACTCAGGTTGGATCCTTAACATGGGTGCGTTCAAGTCCAACGATGTGCGGGTTTTGCAATTCAGAGTGTCCGCAGTAAACCAAACTGAGAGAGATGGCCAGGCGGCCAATAAGATGGCGCGGCCAGCAGTCCAATCGTAGTGCGTTTCGAGGAAATCGTTTGGATTGACGTACAAGTCGTAGATTGAACCGCACATTTCCGAGGAATGGCGGCGCATTCGCATAGATGCGTTCCAGTCAAAGGATGGGGGACGGGCCTCGACAGTCGGAGAGGCCGCGGAGATCTCATATGGCAGAAGTGGGTAAGAAGCAAGGAGAATAATGCGGCCACCATAATGATGCTGGCTGCGTGTGTCGGGAAAATGGTTTTGAGTGATGTGCCACTCGTAAAGTGCATTTGTCACTTTGAACATTTTCTTGAACCCTTCTTCACAGGCCGTAGTATGAGTCACAAGGTCGGACACTTGATCAATCAGCTTGGAAATTCCATCCCTCAATTCCAAAGGTAAAGATGGATAGGACTCAGGTCTAGGGGCGTTATCATTTGTCTCGTTATCATCGCATAGGACCACCATTTTCACCTTCTCAGTTTGCTGCAAACGAATTCAAAATTTCAAACACAATTAGTTCATACCAAAACAGAAAATACGGAATTACTCATCGTCTTCGCAATTCAAACATGCCTAGTTGAAAAACTAATTCAATCATAACTAAATCAATTTGTGTTCTTCAAATGCTTACCCTAAAATCATATTTTTCTGCTATTTCTTATTCAAAATGTATTCCACAAAAGCCTGCTAACCATATTAATTAGGGTTTATAACGAGTGGAACAAATAGATCAGAAGCCCTATACCATATAATGTCACACACATTTCTGCGATTCTGAGTATTGAAAACCCTAACAGACGGATTAAAGCACAAGCAGAAACAAATATAAGGAATCAAACAGCTAACAAATGCGTAATTAAGCTAGCTAAACGTATATAAAGACTTCAAAATGAAGAAAAATCGAATACTGACCTACTTTTTCAGCTTTATCGTTCTTGGCGCCTAAAACAAACAATGTGAAATAAACCTTTAGATCGTTTGCAAAATCATAAAATAGCAGAAATAATAACGAGAATGGTGAATAGAGTTGTAGATTTGAAGATTGATTTGTGTTATCTTCTTACCACAGAGCTTTAAAATCGCTAGGGTTTCCAAGTGTAGAAGAAGAAGATGAAAATGAGCAAAGCACACAGATGATCAGACATTTCAAAAGGTATGTATGATTCAAAAATAAATAAATAATAAAACGATAAAAGAGTAAGTTACGTTTTTAGTCCCCGTGATTTGTGAAAATTTGAGATTTTCATGTATTAACAACAAAAAAGACCTTATAAGTCCCTGTGGTTTGTTAAAATTTGAGATTTTCATCTATGTGGTTTGCTAAAGGTAGGATTTACACTCATGTGGTTAGACATATTTCGCTATGAAAATCTACTTTGTACCATAATTTTAGTCTATACTTTGACATTATCTTTAAATATTTTGGAACGAGTCCCAAATTCTTCTCTTCAGTGACCAAGCTCGTTGCTAGTTTTATATCTTTGTCAATGACCATGTTCAAATCCTTATTCTAATAATGTATGCTTTATTTTCTTTTAATTTAAACTAAGTGAGACCTTAGGATGTTTAGCATACCATTAATAGTATCTACTCTATTATATATAAGAATATGTTCGTAGATTAAGGAGGTTGCTTTTTAATCAACTTTTTTTAACAAGTATACTTCTCATCCTATTGCTTATATAACTTGCATTTTTCTTAGGTCATCTATAGCACCAACTTTTCATGTCACATCGGCATCACATCATCTTTTCTCTTCCTACCCTCTGAACCTTCAAGTGGAGCAGCACCGATATTTCATACCCTTATACCCTTACATTTTTTAATTATTTTAAATATAAATATAAGAGAAAGAAAGAGAGGGAGGGAGAGATAGAGAGAGGCGGGGCGGGTTTGGAAACCAGTCCCCCTACCCGCACCATGGAACCCGCCCTAGGCGTACCACCAACATTTTGAACCCGCTGAAATGTTCATTGACCCCGCTGTTGCGCTGCATACCCAAGCCATGGTAGACATGGCCTTATAGTTGGCAGTCGTTTACCAAACAATTATCTGGTAAGTGCTTAATATCAAGAACATTTATTTTATTGTATAGCATTCTCGGCCATCAAAATTGATTGTTGGTAAGCGTTTTAAACCCGATAAGCGCTAAACCAGTCAAAATTGATTTTTATCACTTATCGGGTAAGACTGTTGATCTTTGCTATGGCTCTTACTGGGTCAGATTCCCGATGGATTCAATGCTCAATAGGTAAGGATCATAAGACAAATGATACCATTAAACGCTCACTCGGGTAAGTTTTTAGTAACGACCCATTAGTCTCGAATCAAACCTTGCCTTTTGAAGTGTTTTCAGATTTTCCCTTCAATGTATTTTTGAAAGGTGTCCGGGCCAAAGCCAGACTAATCACCGGCAATTTTAGGGGCTAAACATGGCCCCACTTAAATGTCTCCAGGCATGTACACGGGAAGACTCGAACTCGGTTAGGGCGCTATGAACCCCCCGAATGCTAACCAATCCGCCACAACGCCGTTGACAATTTTCCCTTCAATGTTTGGTTCATTCTTCATACAATACCAATTAATATAGGCTCATGCTAGCATTTTTCGCGTTAAAATGCGACACTAGTTCCTAGTTTCTAGTTTTCACTTTTGTAACACCCGTAATTTCAGTGTAATAACGACTCTTTGATAAAATATGGAAATTATAATTTTAGATCAAATCATGCATTTTATGGTCTAATATGTTAGGAAATTCAATTACGAGTCCAACGGTTCTTTCGGAATCGAAAACGAAGCTATAACGAAGAAGTTATGGCCGAAACAAAACCGAACCCAAACTGATCAGGTGCTAGCGATCGCTAGCCATTACCCTAGCGATCGCTAGGCATGAACCTCACGGCTGCTGTTTTAGCTCGCGATCAGGCTAGCGATGGGAGAAAGGGGAGCTAGCGATCGCTAGCCCTCACAGCTAGCGATCGCTAGGTAGCTGTCAAAAAGGGAAAAGGGGTTTTAAACCCTTCCAAACTTCATTTGTTCACAACTCCTTCATTTCTCACCCATTTCTCCTGAATTTTCTCTCTACTTTCTCCAAATCCAAAACGCTACAAGATCTTGAAGTTGAATCCATACTTGGAACTAGCTCGGGAGGAAACCACACTTCACCTACTTCATCTTCTCCACTCTTCCATTCATCACCATTGTTGCTTAAAGAAAGGGAAGCTCAAATCCTAGGGTTTTAGTTGGATCTCACTCGGTAAGCTTCGATTAAACCCTTGTAGGTTGGATCTATGCATATAATAAGGGTTATGAACTAACCTAGGGTTCGATTTACTTGATTTTAGGTTCGTGCTCTTATTTGACCTAATCTTGGAATTTGGGGGTTTTGTCACAAAACCCTAAGGTGAGTTGTTAAAACTATTTTGTTAAAACTGAGGGCACATCATCTTGATGATTATATCTATATTTTGCTTGATTTACATGCTATGTGTGGTACTTGTAAGAAATGTTATTATGGATGGAACCATAAGTTGTTAGGTTGGGATTTGCCATGAAATGCTTGAATAATGGTGTTTGTATGAATGATATGAGTGGATTATTATGTGCATTGAGTAGGTATCTATATGCTACTAAGGTGCGAACTACGTCACTGTGTTATGTGATAGTTGTATATATACATGGAACATACGTGTTATTATGTTGCCATGAAACGATGTGAAAGAATTGAATTCCGAGCAATGTTAACTCGATGAGAAATGAATAAAGGGCATGAGACCCTCGTATTTATCTGAGAAAGGTTGAGAATTAGTATGAGTCTTCCTAGACAGTACGAATACGCCTCTGATGGTGTCATGGTTGATATGGCATCGAGGTATGAGTATTTGGACAATATGTATACGCCTCTGATGGTGTCATGGTTGATATGACATCGGGGTTGCTTGTAACTAAACGACATGGACGAACCAACGCAGTATTTCCTCACCGAACAGTCTTGGGAGGTTCTGAAATAGGAATGCCCCTATGTCGCCGGCCCTCTGGTTTCTCCTTGGTGCGCGGGCCTCTGATGGTGTCATGATAGATATGGCATCGAGGTGTTCGGAAGTAACGAATGATGGCGTACTAGTTGGGGGAAATGGGTCGCTCCCATTGTTTCCGAAGATAATAATAAACCGGTTTAATACGTCAATTGCATTGCTAATATGATCATGTATATCTCACCTGCTATATACATCTTACGCGTATGATATTATTTGTACAACTCACTAGGCTCCTTTAGCCTAACACTTGCTTGGTGTCGATGTGTCTCTCAGGTACTAGGGACGTTGTCCCCAAGTAGGCCTCGGGCGTAGAGTGAGCTTGGGGGAATATTGGAGATACCGGTCTACTATGACCGCGAGACTTACCGTAGAGCGATAACCCTTTTGCAGTCTTCTTCTTAGACAGAACTAGACTAGTTTGGTTATTGTATTTCTCCTTTGATTACAAACATTGTAATTAATTGTACATTACTTATACCCCTGTTTTTGGGAAGAGCTCACGCTTTGGCGTACATTGTATACCACTTTTGTGCAAATGAAAGTTTTTGTTCGCCCTGATTTTTAGGGTGTTACAAGTTGGTATCAGAGCTTTAGTTTAAGCGAACTAGGTGATCACTGTAGTATGCCTAGACTTAAACTTAGCAAACTAGTAAATACGATACATACTTGGGTAGAACCTTAGGTGGGGAGAGCAATAGGTTTGCGAATTCACGTTTATTCAAAGTTGTGGTGATGGTAACGAGGATGCTTATGTATGATTAGTTCATAAATCACCTAGCTACTGATCTATGAATGCGTTGTACGCGAGTGTTTGAGTAACTGTTATTATGATGATGATAAATGTTGAAGTTCGTAAGTAGTCTATTCTTATCCTATTCTCGTGCATTTGTTATGACAGATCAATATGGCGAACACCCGTAGTCAGACGGGCGCCGCGAGAGGACCACCCGACCAAACCGCTTCGACCGCCGACCAACATGTTCGGGTCGAGACGGTTGAGAGTCCACCGAGGCTTCCCGTTCTCGGTGGGGGACCGGAGCACGTACCAAGGGTCAATCTCGAGGATCCAAATCCAGTCCTAACCGAGGTGACCCCGGAGATGAGGATGTTTGACAACGTAATGAAGGCCGTTAACGAGGCCATGAGCAAGCAACAAGAGTCCTTCATGAAGATGTTGGAGGATCGGGACACTAGCAACCGTCGTCATGAGACGGTGGGAGAGAACGCTGCTACGGCGTCGGGAGATGCGGAGGTGGTGGTGGTCACCGAGGAGACCCGAGTCACGGGAGATAAGGAGAAAGAGAAAGGAAAAGCTAAGGGGTGCTCCTACAAGAACTTCTTGGGGTGTAAACCGCCGGAGTTCCGGGGGTGTACCGACCCGGTCGTTTGCTTAAATTGGCTCCGTGAGATGGAGATGGCCTTTGAGGCTAGCGAATGCGACTTTTCCCAACGAGTCAAATTCGCATCCCACCTTCTTAAGGGCGAGGCCCTCACATGGTGGAACTTGACCCGCTCTTCCCTCACGCCGGAGGTGTATGCTAGGCTCTCATGGGCCGAGTTCAAGAAGAAGATGCTCGAGAAATACTGTAGCGAGCGAGCCCTTGACAAGATCGAGGACGAATTCCGAGGACTGAAGAAAGGCAACAATCCCATCTCCTTTTACACAATGGACTTTTTGGAGAAGCTCGGGATGGTGGAGCACTTGGCTCCCGATGAGAAGTCAAAGATCAAGGCCTACTCTCGTGGGTTACCGGCCGAGATGAGATCGGCGGTGAGGATCGCAAGGGTCACCACCCTACATGAGGCGATCGAAGAGTCTTTGCGGATCGAGGATGACATCACCCAAGCCCGGGTGGAAGGCTACCAAACGGGCAAAAGAGGAGATTTGAGGAGGCCGCCGCGTCGGCCCGACCGAGCAAGACGTTCCAAGACGGGAGGCGGAGCGGATACCAGAATGAGGCAAAGTGGTGCAACCGGTGCCGAAGCAAGCATTTTGGACTATGCCGACGTGACCCTCCCGCGAGCGATACTTGTGGAAATGTGGAAAGAGGGGTCATTTGGCTCGAGATTGCGTAGTCCGAGTGGCGGTTTGTTATACGAGTTACAAGATTACAATAAGGAAACTAGATTTACTAGATAATCTTCAAAATATCTCCAACCAAATCATATCTTGTCCATATCTTCTATCATCACAATCCTTTCCTTATCTTCATCTTGTCAGCAGTAGTAAAACAAAAGCAGTGTTAATCTTCAATCAGCAGTGGTAATCTTGTACAGGCAGTGGTAACTTTCTTCAGGCAGTGGTAAGTTGATCTTCAGTGTTAACTCACATACTGGCAGTGGTAACCTTCAGATGAACTAGCAGTGGTAACAACTCCAAAGCCAGCAGTGGTAACCTTTCAGCAATGATAATCTCAGAATCAATCCTAACAATCTCCCCCTAACTTAACTTCTTATTTTAATCAGAAATTAAGTTCTTCAACTGTTGCATAGCTTCTTTGATCATTGAGGCTTGAACTGAATCACTTGAGTCTTCCAAAAATTCTTTGAACTTTGCCAATCCATACTCATGCATAGTTACTCTATCTTCAGCAGTAATCAGATTCAAAATTCCATCAAATTCTGAATTACTTCTTTGCTTTCCATTGTTCCATTGCACAAAGTAGAATTTCTTGTAAATACCTCTTACTCCCCAAAGAACTACCTTTTCTACCTCTGCATTTTCTTCTTCTCTTAAGTCTGATAACTGTTTTGTCAGATTTTCAATGACTTCTTTCTCAAGTTCAGTCATGACAGACTTCTTACACTTCAAAATTCCTTCCATCATCCTTCTTTCAAAATCATATCTCTTATCCACCAAGAAATAGCTTTTAATACCATCACTATAAGAGACAGAAAACACTCTATTTGCCCTGTAACAAGCCCAAGCAACTACCTCTCCTTCTTTCACTTCACCTTTCTCCAATCTCATGCTTTTCTTCTGCTTTTTCTCCTTGGCTTTCTCATAAGCAAACATGGTTTGAAGATTTTCTTGAAAGAGAGTAGCCTTATCAAACTCAGTCATCTCTTTTGTACATCCAATCTCATACAGTTTCTTCAAATCAGAAGCTGAGAGTCTTGTAAACATTCTTTTGACATTAGAAAACACCTCACTTGTCTGATCATCTCTCACAATCCTGAAGAATATTGTGTTATTGTCTTCACAGTAGTTCCAATCCATCACATTGGACACTTCAGTGAAGATCTTCCTCTTCTTGGTTGGCCTCTTATGTGCTATGGACTTTTTCCTCTTTGCTTGACTGATTTGCTTAGCCAGTTTAGCTGTTTCCTTCTCTATCTGAGTTGATTCCTTTTCATTCTTCTTCTTCTCTGTTTCACCAGTAGTGGTATTGATACCTCCTTCAGTAGTGGTTACCACATCATGCCTTTTCTAAATAGATACTTCTTCTTCTTTATTCTCTTTTTCATGCTGCTCTGCATCAGTCTGCTTTACAACATCAGTATCCTTTATAATTCTGGCCTCTTCATAGTGCTTTTTGATTTTCTCAAAAGACCACCTTGAAAAGTATTGGACAGGTCTTCCAACAATTCCAGCTAGACTTCTCACCATTCTTCTTCTTTCTTCAGTCCTAGACAATGGCTTGATAATCTTCTTCTTGATCTTTTCTTTCTCAACTTCCTTGTTGAACCTGTCTTGAAGTTTCTTAGCTGCAGCCTTTCCAGCCTTATCTTGCTGAGCTTGTTTCTTCTTTCTTTCCTTCTCTTCTTTATCCAATCTTTCTTGATCTTCCATACTTAGCTTCTTAGCAAGAGCTTCTGAAGCTTCATATTCCAACACTTTCCTTTGAGCCTCAACAGCTTCATCATCAGCTTCTTCATCTACTATCTTCTTCCCTTTATCTTGCACATCAAGTTCTTCTACCTTCTTTTTCTTCATAGATTCACCTTCTTTGATAATAACCCCTTTTGGTTTAGGAGTCATCTTGGGTAGTTGAACTAGAACTTGAGCCAAAGTAAGTTCATCAAGGCTTTGAGCATCAGGTTGAGACTCAGACTCCCCCTCAACTTCAGTTCCCCTTACTTCAGTTCCCCTTATCACTTCTTCAGGCACTTTCTCAGGCACGTCATCCATAACTTGCTCTTTTTCTACATTGGCCTCATTCATAACAGGTTCTTCTTCTACGTTGGCCTCATTCATAACAGGTTCTTCTTCTACATTGGCCTCATTCACAACAGCTTTGACCACCTCAGACTCTGGAACATTCTCAGTAGCAGTGTTAAGTTTCTCAGTCTTGATATTCTTTTTGTCACCCTCCCCCTTGACCTTTGCCTTCTTTGCCTTCTCCCCTTTTGTGAATCTGGCCAAAGTGGAGTATCTCTTGTTAAGAGCTGCAATCTTCAAGCGCATTGAGGCAACTAGAGCACCTTGAGACTTGAGCTTGTTGAGCAATTCCTCCATCATTGCATCCTTATCCTTGATAAGCTGATTTTGCACATCAACCAGCTCCTCCAACAGATCCAACCTCTCTTCATGGGACTTGTGCTTCTCATCATGAATATGAAAGTTTCTTTCATAAGCTTTCAAATCCGTGGCAATGGCTTTGAAATTTTCCATCAATTCTTTGTGTGAAAAACTGCCCTCACCAGATTTAGGAGTGTTTACCTCCATTACTGGATCTTTGAGCTTTTTGACATTAGTCTTCAGCCTTGTTGAAGCACTAGATGCCCCCTTGGTTTCTTGGCACCTGGGACCTCCCTTTGATTTCTCAATAGGAGTTGCCGTGGTGAGGGTCTTGTCTATGTTCAAACTGTCCTGATGCACACCTTGTGCAACACCAGTAGTTTGAGCCGCACCAACCACATGCCCATCCTTCTCCTTAGAGGGCACCTTCTTTACACTTGAGTGGGGCATCACTCCATGGGTATCCCTTTGGAAAGTATTAGAAGGAGAGTGCTCCAACTGAGGGCTTGTAGGCTTAAGGGGCTTAGAACCAGAAGAGGAAGGAGCTCTTCTGTTCTTTCTGTTGTACGTTTTGAGTGAAGGGGTGGGGGTAGTATCAAGGGACTGCGGAATTGTATCAGTGGTAGGTGTGGGTAGGTCATCAGTGGGTATGCTTGATTGTGAGGGCTGCAAGCCTGATGCCTCACCTTGTGGGTGGTTCACCCTCATCATTGTAGAGAACAATGGGGTGAATGTCTCATTTGAGCCTGGTGCAGGTCTCTTCATATTAGAGAACACTTTGTTACCAAGAGCAGAGCTCTGATAAGTGTTCCCCTCCATGGGTACAGTCGTCAATTCCTTAGTAATAACTTCTTGTACAAATCTTGGAAACATGAAGAAAGATTTTACTTTTGAATTATTGATGTTTTCAAGATTGTAAACAAGATCATCAAAGATCATTTGGGAAAAGTTAAACACCTGATTGGTGGCTAGATATACCAAAGCAGAAGCCATGGTGCTACTAAACTCACCAAAACTGGTAGTTTTCTTTGAAAAACAATGTAGAAGGGTATGCACAAAGAACCTCCATTGAGGGCAAAATTTACCCTTAAGATATTTTAAAGACATTGGAGAGCCTGTATACCCCATTCTTTGAAAAGATTCCATTATAGTTGATGGTGTAAGCATAGTCATACCTGTTTCATCATTGAGGTGTAGATGAAGTCTGATCTTCGCAGGGGTAATGGTGAGTGATTGACCACAGATGGTGGTTTGAATGATTTTGACCCCTTCTGCTTCCTGAATAACCGCATTCGACCAGAAATCTTGCATATGTTGAATGTAGACTGTAGGATTGATGGTCGCAGCATAGGCAATGTAGGATGATGCCAAGAACTCAAGAATGTCTTCAAACCCTTTGGAATTGTTATATTTGATGAGATAACCAACTTTGTTGTGATCCTTGACAAAGTGCAGAGAATCCATGATCGAATACGCACAAGAAACCCTAAAACAGATGTATAATCAGTACTCGATTGAAATTTCAAGAACATAGAGGGGAGAATTGATGCAGAATCGCAAACGTTTTTAGAGAGAAGTTCAGAATAGCCGTTTATAAAAAAGGCGGTCAAGTTAGGGCTTTTATACTGAAATCATGAGCAGGGGTAACTACCACAAGCAGGGGTAACGAACACACGTAGTGGTCTAAGTCAACAGCAGTGGTAAAATTACACTAGCAAAGGTATTCGTTAAAAGCAGTGGTAAAAGTCACAAGCAGTGGTAATTACTCATGCTAGGTGAAAAGCAGTGGTTAAATATACTAGCAGTGGTACCATGCGCATGTGCAGTTAAAAGCAGTGGTAAAGTGTAATAGCAGTGGTACCAAGTGTGCAGAAAGTGAAAAGCAGTGGTACCATGCATGCGCAGTGGTAAAAAGACACTTATATAACCAGCGGTGGTAAAGATCAATCAGTGGTAAAATCTGCCAGCGGTGGTAATGTGCGAATGAGCTAGCGGTGGTAATGTGCGAATGAGCTAGCGGTGGTAATGTGCAAATGTGCTAGCAGTGGTAATGTGCGAATGTGCTAGCAGTGGTGATGTGCGAATGTGCTAGCAGTGGTGATGTGCGAATGTGCTAGCAGTGGTGATGTGCACAACTAGCAGTGGTAAAGACTTAGAAACTGAAACTATGTTTTGCGATAGAGACACTGCTAGTAGAAGTAACTTCAACTAAGCAGTGGTAACATCACCCGCAACTTTTGATCAATCTAAAACCTTCACCATGTATCTGCAACATCCACAAACTCATTAAATCCCCATGAATTAAAGAGAGAGTATGAACAATAACTAGAAAAGAAAAATATACAGAGATGGTACAAAGAAAAATGTAACAAGAAGAAGGGTTAGTCAGAGTTCATCATTCCAACACCTGTAACCAAAAATGTAAACCTGCCAACATCAAATGCTTTTGTGAACAGGTCTGCATATTGATCATCAGTGTGGACTTTCAGAACTTGAATTAACTTCTTTTCATTACTGTCTCTGATAAAGTGGTACTTGATCTCTATATGTTTGGTCTTGGAGTGTTTGACAGGATTGTTAACAATGCTAATGGCACTGTTATTGTCAATGTAGATTGGTGTCTGCAAAAAGGAAAGACCATAGTCTTGCATCTGATTCTGAATCCATAGAACTTGTGAACAACATTGAGATGCAGCTATGTATTCAGCCTCTGTAGTTGATTGTGAAACAGTGGTCTGTTTCTTGCATTGCCATGAGACCAATCTTCCTCCCAAAAATTGACATCCTCCTGATGTAGACTTTCTATCCAAGTTTGCTCCTCCATAATCACTATCTGTGTATGCCACTAAGTCAAAGGAAGAATCATTGGGATACCACAGTCCCAATCTTGGTTGGCCCTTCAGATATTTGAATATCCTTTTGACTGCATGTAGATGAGACTCCTTGGGCCTAACCTGAAACCTGGCACAAACACAAACAGCAAACATAATATCAGGTCTAGAAGCTGTAAGATACATTAATGATCCAATCATGGATCTGTAATGATGAACATCAACTTCCTCCCCCTCATCATCAGCAATGAGATGTTTGTGTGTTTCCATTGGAGTGCTTGCTGGCTTTGCATCACTTATTCCAAACTTTTGAAGCATAGATGCAACATATTTGGACTGATTGATGAAAATCCCATCGTCTTCTGCTTAACCTGTAAACCAAGAAAGAAAGTTAGCTCTCCCATAGAACTCATCTTGAATTTCTTATGCATCAGCTCCTCAAACTCCTTGCACATAACATCTTTTGTAGATCCAAAGATAATATCATCTACATAGATCTGTACTCATCTTGAATTTCTTAGTCGTTGTTTTCTTGATGAACAATGTCTTATCAATTACACCTCTCTGAAAATTGTTCTCCAGCAGATAGGAGGACAATGTATCATACCAAGCCCTAGGTGCTTGATGAAGACCATAAAGTGCTTTTCTCAACTTGTACACTTTATCAGGGTAGTTTGGATCCTCGAACCCTGGTGGTTGACTGACATACACCTCTTCATCTATTGTGCCATATAGAAAGGCACTCTTGACATCCATTTGATAGACTTTGAATCCTTTGTAAGATGCAAAAGCCAAGAATAGCCTGATGGCTTCAATTCTGGCAACAGGTGCAAATACATCATCATAGTCTATTCCTTCCTCTTGAGTATACCCTGTGCTACTAATCTGGCTTTGTTCTTGATCACAATTCCTCTCTCATCAGTCTTGTTTCTGAAAACCCACTTAGTGCCAATCACCCTATGTCCTTTTGGGAGATCCACCAGATCCCATACATGCTGCAGGACAAACTGCAATAGTTCTTCCTGCATAGCCTCTATCCAACTTGGGTCCTTCATTGCATCATGGGCTTTCTTGGGATCTGTTTGTGAGAGAAACACAGAAATCATGCTCAAGTGTGGATTGGGAAGGGATTTGCTTTGCTTCCTTGTAATCATAGGAGACTGAATGTCTCCTATTACCAGAGTAGGTGGATGATTCTTCTGAGTTCTTGTAAGATGCAGGGGTTCTTCAGGAAGATCCACCCCTAAGTTTGAATAATTCACTTCTGGTTCTTGATCCCATTGAGGTCCTTCTTCTAAGGCAGGAATGTCATCATTGGTCTCAGAGGATTCCACAATTGGTTGATCATCACTCTTCTCAGTATCCTCTACTTCTTTTTGATCATCTGGAGTGGAGTCAGCCTTGGCACAATCATTATTTGAGTCCACAAAAGGCATTGGAAACATAACAAATGTAGGACTTGTTTCTTGAACTTGCTCTGTACCTGAACCTGTACTCACATCACAGCTCATGTTCAAAGAGTTAGTTAGTGAATCAATGTCAAACAGCCAATTGGGACCACTTCCAGGTATATTAGGAGTGTTCTCATTGCATTTGACATTGTCACTTTCTTCAATGATTCTGGAAGAGTTATTAAAAACTCTAAGTGCCTTGCTTTGAGAAGAATATCCTACAAGAAATCCATCATCAGACTTGCTATCAAACTTGCCTAAGTGAGTTTTGGTATCAAGAATTGTATAAGGACACCCAAATGGTTTTAAAAATCCTATATAGGGTTTCTTTTTCTCAAAAAGTTCATAGGGTGTCTTGCCTTTTGATTTGACTATAAGAACTCTGTTTTGGACATAACAAGCAGTGTTAACTGCTTCTGCCCAGAAAGTGATAGGAAGTTTGGAATCAGCTAACATAGTTCTTGCAGCCTCAATTAGTGTCCTATTTCTCCTCTCAGCTACACCATTTTGTTGAGGAGTTCTAGGAGCACTGTATTGTCTCTCAATACCTTTTTCTTCACAAAAGCTGTTCAGATCAGCATTCTTGAACTCAGTACCATTGTCAGATCTAATGACTTTTACTCTAAGGTTTGTCTTGTTTTCCACTCTTGTCACAAAGGGTTTGATCAGTCCACTTGTCTCATCCTTTGTTCTAAGAAAGTAAACCCAAGTAAATCTAGAATAATCATCAACTATCACTAGACAATAGGATTTCTTGCCTATACTCATCACATTGGTAGGACCAAAAAGATCCATATGCAGTAACTGTAAAGGTGATGAGATAGTGTTTACTTCTTTGGACTTGTGAGAATTTTTGTGTTGCTTACCCTTAAGGCATGCTACACAGTGATCATCATATGAAAACTCCTTTGCAGGCAAACCTCTTACAAGGTTATTTTTGACAAGTAAGTTCATGTTTTTAAAGTTCATGTGGCACATCCTCCTATACCACAGTGATGATTCACTCACAGATGCTTTTGAAAATAAACAAGTTGATAAAGAAGAAGCATCTTCAATGTCCAAACAGTAAACATTATCTTTCCTGGGAGTCCTCAGCATTACCTGACTCTCATCTATCTTGAAACCAGGAGCAAGTATGAGTGAAAAATACACCGAACTTCTTGTCACATACTTGAGACACACTTAACAAGTTGTATCTCAACTGCTCCACATAATAAACATCATCAAAGGTCATCTTACCCTTTGATACCTTACCTTTGCCACTAATCTTACCTCCAGTTGGATTATCCCCAAAGGCAACATGTCCACCTTCAAACTTTTTAAAGTCTTCAAGTAAAGACATGATACCTGTCATGTGCCTAGAGCAACCATTATCCACATGCCAAAGACTGCTCCTTCTTCCTTGGTTGCTCTGCACATAGAATGAAACAGTTAGTGTCTTGAGGGAACCCAAGCCAATATGGTCTTGGGTTCTCCTTTATCATTAACATAATTGACCTCTGTCAATCTGTTGAGCTTCAAAAGATAATCTTTGTTTGGGATCTCATGACTGGAATATTTGGTTACTATAATGGATTTTCTCTTTGATGGTCCAGCAGTGGAAGCAGTGTTTGAGTCACCACTGCTGTTATCACTGCTGTTATTATTAGCAGCAGTGTTAACTTCAGTGGTAACAGTGTTTGAGTTACCACTGCTGTTATTTCTAGCAGCAGTGTTAACCTTCACACTATTAATACTGTTACTACTGCTATTACTGTTATCACAAGCAACACTGTCATTACCACTGCCTGTTGAAGCAGTAGTATTGCTTAGTGAAGCTTTAGGTACCCATTTAGTAACCAACTTAACAGTCTTCTTCTAACCTTTTTCCTTTGGACTTTTCTTTTAGGTTGATCAGATCTATTTTGTTTAGGAACAACTCTTTTGCTGGGGACAAATCTTCTAGTTTGAAAACTGTCTCTGATTGATTGGATTGAAATAACAGTTTCTTGCTAGATGATTAGTCTTACAGCAGATAAAGCATGGTTTTGGTCTGTTTATCTTGCTCAGATCAACACCATGACATTGTGCCCAATGGTTATTCCAGTTCCTTTTGTTCCCTCTTGGTTGATTCTTGTTTTGGGATTGTGAAGAAGTACCAGGATCAACTACAGTCCTTTGAGTATAGTGGTCCTTCCTACTCTCTTTTCTAGTTGTCTCAACCTTCTTCCCTTTATTCTTCTTTGAGGGAATCACTTTCTTTCCCTTGTCTTTTCTAGAGGTCTCTACCTGTTTGCTAGGAACAAATGGCATACCACCTTTCTCATTGGTGAGAATGTGGTTTTCATCAGGAATGTCTTCAGTTGAGCTTTTCTCATTATTTTCCTCCTCAGAGTCTATTGGATCTACTCTATCTAAACCTTCTCTCAATTCTCCTCTGTTTAGTCTGTCTAGTAGATCAGTGGTAGGAGGAATATAATTCTGGTTGTAGGGAGGAGGGGTATTGTTGTAACCTATTCCCCTCTTCAAGTCATCAGTGACTTGAGCTTTTAGAATGGACTCTAATGCCTTAGAGGACTTTGAAAATTTTTCTAGGTCTTCTTTGGCAGTAGTCAACTCCTTCTTAGTACATTCCAACTCCTCCCTAACCTTGGACAACTTTCTCTCATACTCATTCTTTTCCCACTTCCAGTAATTATGATCATATTCAAACTGGAGTTCATTGGCTTTGTAAGCCTTTATTTGATCCTCCAGATTGTCAATGATCTTTACATATTCTCTCCTATCTCTCTCCATGATCTTAATACTATCACTCATGCTCTGATTGTGATCCCTGTACTTTTTCACAGTCTCTAAACAGGAATTAGAACAGAGTTTAGAAGATACATCTGTTGGGATCTCAGTCTTATTGATTTCAGCCATGAGAGCTTGATTTTGAACTGCTTCCTCTGCATGATCACTCCAGTCAAACCCTTGTCCCTCTTGTGACACAAGTGCTTGTGATGAACCAGGGTTTGAGTTGGTTCCCCTGTTATTGAATCTGGATGTTTGTGAAGCACCACCTCCAGTGTTTTGTTGATGAGTGGATCCTCCCTTGCATTCTCTGGCAAAGTGCCTTGTTCATTGCACTTGTAGCACCTGACCTTTGATTTGTCAAACCCAGCTTTATCTCCTCTCTTGACATCAAAGCTGTTTCTCTCCCAGTTCTTCTAATAAATCTCTTCATCCTTAGAGTAAGCATAGCCATCTGCCACATAATGTCCATCTCTTCAAGATCATTTGCATTGATTTGATCCAGATCATCATTAATCAAGGATGACTTGACATGACTTGCTAAGAAAGCTTCCAGAACTGTATCTTCATTTTCCTGAGATGAACAAGAATTTACATTAGAAACAGTTTCATTAGCAGTAGTATTATAAGCAGCAGTGGTATTATTAAAAGCAGTGGTATTGAAAGAACTAGGGTTTTCAGAAGAAAGAAGAGCAGTATTATGAGTGTATCCAATGGGTCTTTTCTTCTTCTCCACTTCTGCTTCAAAGATCCTTAGATCATTGTATAGATCTTCAAGTTCCTTGTCCTCCAAGTCATCTCCCTGCCTGAATGAGACAGTGTAAATAGTCCATTCCTCTCCAAGAGATCTGAGGAATTTTCTATTCACATCATCTTTGTCCATCTTCACATCTACAGTTGCTAGCTCTCCAATCAGCTTGTTGAGTCTATCAAAGGTTTGTGTCATAGATTCATTCTTCAGGGATGTGAAGTTCTCATACTGCTGCTTCAGAATTGCTTTCTGGTTTCTCTTTGTGCTTTTGGTTCCAGAGAACCTCTTTTCTAGAGCAGTCCAGAGTGATTTGGCATCTGTGTATGTACTGAATTGATGTTGGTATTCATTGGGAATGGCCAACAACAAAGTACTCAAGGCTTTCATCTCAGTCTGCCTTCTTTTCCTGTCTGCATTCGTCCTGGGAGGGGGTCTTGCAGCTCCTTCAGCAGCTCCTTCATCAATACCAGGTCTGTTTTCAACAACCTCCCACATTCCATAGTCTGTGAGAAGCATGTATTGACGGATCCTGATCTTCCACATGTCAAACTCATTGGGTTTGAGCATGGGAACTTTAGAGACCAAAACTGTTTCCTGAGTATCCATTGTTAAATAGTTTTCTGAATTGAACACAAGCTCTGATACCACTTGACATGATCGATTATATCAATATATATCAAGAACAGAAAACTTAATCAAAGAAGTTTGCGGAATAACACTTTGATCAAACAATGAATTGCAAAACTGATTTGTGTATTGAATCACAAGTTTAATGATTACAACCAAATCCCCAATCTGTTTGAACAGGCTCAAACAGACGTGCACAACTTCTCTTATGCAGGGATTCAAGAACAATCTTGAGGCTTCTAATTCTAAACAAAAACTTATGAAAAACTCGTATCTAACAATGAAAACCTATCAGCTATATATACGAGTTACAAGATTACAATAAGGAAACTAGATTTACAAGATAATCTCTAAAATATCTCCAACCAAATCATATCTTGTCCATATCTTCTATCATCACAATCCTTTCCTTATCTTCATCTTGTCAGCTGTACTAAAACAAAAGCAGTGTTAATCTTCAATCAGCAGTGGTAATCTTGTACAGGCAGTGGTAACTTTCTTCAGGCAGTGGTAAGTTGATCTTCTGTGTTAACTCACATACTGGCAGTGGTAACCTTCAGATGAACTAGCAGTGGTAACAACTCCAAAGCCAGCAGTGGTAACCTTTCAGCAATGATAATCTCAGAATCAATCCTAACACCTCTTTACCAATTACTTAACCAAAATTCTAAATAAGATAGTAGGCTTTTCTAAACTTTTCACCTGTAACAACTAGAAACAAGTCATACTCTTAATACATTTTTGGTGGTGTTCTTAAACTCAATTGTTAAGCCTCCACCAATGATGTCATAAATCAATATGCCATTCATTCTCATAATTATTATTATTTTTCTAAAATGAAAATTTACCCATGTGTTATACAATGCCCTTTCTATAAAGAAAAATCCAAATATATCATTGATATATGGGCAATCTACTATCCGAAAAGAACTACAGATACATTTTCTCACAGTATAAGCAAGATTGATGTCATATACTTTTTTTTATTATGTAAATTTATCACCTACCTATTATCAACTAAACTATATGTTATTGGCTCTACCTATTATCAACTGAACTATATGTTATTGGCTTGACCTTTCATAATTTTTCAATAGTCATTGGGTGTTAATTCCCTGACCCTTTATAATTTCACTAAGGTGCTGTTTGTTTTTTAAGAGGTCTGAAGTCTGAAGTCTAATTCCATGTCTGAAAAACTAGAGTTGGTGCAGAAGTCTGAAATCTAAATCTATAAGACTGTTTGTTTTTTTTTTAGCGTCTGAAGTCTGAAATTTGAATCTGAAATGGAATGAACTAAAAACTTGGTAACAGACAAAATCCAGCACTGATTAAACTAACCCAAATTGATTTCTATTAAACAATAAACGATTTCAAACTTATGAAACAAACCCAAATCGATCTCTATTAAACAATAAACAATTTCGAACTTGTGAATCAAACCCAAATCGATCTCTATTAAACAATAAACAAGTTCGAACTTGTGAAACAAACCCAAAACCCAAATCGATTAAACAAACAATTTCGAACTTAGAAAACTGGAGATTATAGCATACATAGAACCGTCACGATTTCGAGTCAAGATTGATTTCCAGATTGACGAACAAAAGCATAATCCAAACGGAATTCTAGATCTGCGATTAGAACAAAAGCAAATATACATTATATGAACCTCCATTACTAGAATACTTGGCACATTGGGGTGAGAAAATATATACTGTTTTCTCTTATTTCTTGTGATTGGAAATGGAAATAAACTTGGATTTTGAATCTTTATCACATGATGAAAAGCTGTATTTGAGTCCCAAGAACAACATTTCAGTACAATAAACAATTACATGATGAAAACCCCTTTTGTAAAAGACTTTGAAGTGAAGATTTTAACATACCCAAGTCCATAATTGCTAAAATCCACATAAATCGATCCTTCCCCAACTCACAAAACCAAAACCCCAATTCAAAACCACAAAAACCATGAGAGAAATCAGAACAAAAAGGCCCTCAACTGTATCATCATCATCCCCACTAAACCCAGATCCCAAATCCTCTTCCAACGTCCAATCCACCCCCGAAATCGAAAAGAAATACGATGATAATGGATAACATACCTAGAACTGATATCGATTTGGAGTCGAGATTGATTTCCAGATCGAGGAAAAATGGTGTTGATAGAAGGATCTCAGACCGACGATTTGAGCAATTGAAGAGTTGAGCAGCGATTTGATAGAAGATTTGAGATCGGCGATTGGTTTTCAGAGGGGAAGAGTTGAGCATGTGTGTTTTTCAGATGCCCTAGGGTCGTGGATTTGGTCAGATGGGCTTCAGATATAACTACCTCTGAAGACTGAAAAAAAACAAACAGTCTGAAAGGCTTTACGTCTGACCGAATCAGACTTCCGTGATTTTCAGTGGTTTTTTTAAAAAAACAAACAGACCCTAAATCACTATCTCTATATCCTAGTATAATTTAGCTCATTATTTGTTTTGTGCCTCACTAGTATTGTTTTTTCAGTCCACGCATTCAAATGTATTATGTACATTTTTTTTCCTTCACAAGTTGTTGTTTTTGAACTACTTGTGCTTCTAATCATTGTTTTACCTATTACATCAACATTCATCCTTGTCTCGTTTCCTATATAAATTTTATATACATCAATTAATTGGAGGCGTGATACTTTTTCTAGAACTAATAAAATTGAGTTTCGTAATCAAACATGAATATTTTGACTTTCATTCCGTAATTATTCTCCACTTTCTATATTTGGTGGAAGTTGACCGGAATGATACAATTAAAAATGATGATGGAACTTATAGAAAGCTCACAACTATAAGAAGCTTGTAAGTAAATTCAATTTGTTATTCTTTTGAGAAAAATTGTTACACGTGTATTGTTTAAAAGATGTTATTGAAGGAAAATGATAATTATGAATATATATATATATATATATACACTAGAAATTGCTCGTGCGCGATGCCGCACAAAGCATTTAAAATTCTATAACGAAGATGGATAATTGATCATTATTTTTGACCCATGTGAAAAATAACATTTAAGATTTTCTTTAACATATTTTTGTTCATATATGATTATTTATCTTAATATGATAAAGATTTAAAATGACACATGAAAAAATAGAGGATTAATAGTAAACTAAATGACTAATCATAAGGGTATTAACTGTAACTTTCAAATTTATAAACAATTTAACATTTAATGTAAAAATATATGAACAAATTAATTCATATGTATTTTTAATATTTAATAATATGATTAAAATCTAAAAATATTCGATATTGGACTCATTTTGAAGATATTTTCGAGACGATTATAATGGTATAATTTGTTAAAAATATAAATAAAAATTTTAATACATTTTACGCAATTTACATTATTTATGTTAATATAATAAGGATGTAAAATGAAAAATGAAAAAGTGAGGGGGTAAAAGTAATTTAATTAACTAACTATAGGAATATAGAGTGTAAGTTATCAATTGAAATATGAATTGAAATTGAAGACTTGGGTGGGAGGAGTTTCTAATTGATGCATTACATAGTTGTACTAAGGGTATTAAGAGTTGTAATATTGGTGAAAAACAATTTTGCTTAAAATAATTGATTAAGAATCTTATATATATAGTATAGATAGTTATAGAAACTCAAAACTTTCTTTATGGAGGCATACGTTGTAGGATGTGTTTGATGTCCAGACATGATAGAACATAACAAGAGATGCTTGGGAGAACAACTATTTAATATTTGGTAGAATAGATTTGGATAAGACATAAAAGATAAAGTGATCAATTTAATCCTAATAAGTTGTTCATATATTTTGATTAACTTATATAATTAATTGAATTTTAATAAAATAAATATTTTAATAACAAAGTATGAAATTATAAAGTTTTCGTCAATACTCTTAAAATAAAAGAAAAATAAAAAGTTTGTGATGTTTCCAACTTTGTTTTACCTTTCTATAAATTAATCAAATATACAGGCCACATTAAAATAATATTTTAAGAAGAGTAAATTGGATGTTTGAAGTATAAAGTACGATAAATAAAATTTAAAAAAAGGAAAAAGTATAAGGGGTGTTTGGGTTTGCTTATTTTTTTTCTTTTATCTACTTATTACGGGTTGAAAACACATGCAGATAAACAGTTTTAGGTGTTTGGTGTAAATGTGCTTATCATGGTTTAAAAACGCATTAACGCAGATAAGCAGTTTTAAAGAAGTACAAGTGGATCTACTTATTTGAAAATGCAATTAAGCGCTTTTTGAAAATAAACAAATAAGCACTCCCAAACACCCCCGTAAAGAAAAAGACGTACTCGATGTTTTGGATTATACAAGTTATTTTGATGTGATATGTGTCTTTTTGACCTTGTTCAATGAAGGTGAGGATGTTTCATCGGAACAATTATTTATTTCTTTTCAACTATGCTTAAAGAGCCCGGTCAGTCTTATTTTCCTGCTAAATGATACGATGAAGGCTTTCTAATTCAGATAGTAAAGTAAAAGAGGCTTTATTTCATATAAAAGTTTTATCAAACATAAAATACTGAGTTTACTATTTAGTTATGTTATATTATGTTTAGTATACCAAATACACCATGTATAATTAAAATCATAACGAAGTGTTTGGTGGAATTTTGGAAAGAATCATGTGAAGGGTCCCAATCCTAAAGAGTTGTGGGCATCTTTCCTTAATGGGATCAAAGCTTTAATTCTTCTTTTCCGTTTTCAATGCTTTTTACATGTAAAGCTTATACGTGTACAAATATATTCCTTAGATATAATACTATGAGTTCATTTTGAAACAAACTTTTAATAATTATTTTAAATTATTTAAAGTTTTTTGAACAAACTCAAGGTTATCCTGTTAGGTCTATCATGTTTCAGGATATAATTATATATTACATGGATGGTAGGTGAAGATGTACTTTGATGCAATTTAAGAATTGGGTTTTTGTTGGATTTGAAAATAATAGATAATAATACCTTAATTGTATATCTAATTGGTTTTCTTTGGCAAAAATAAGCTAGATTATAAACTAGTTGACAAGATAGCTTATAAACTAGTACATGTTTGGATGGACCATAAGCTAGCTTATTGAAACGCTTGTTGGAGATGACGTTTCAAGAGTTTTTTGTAGTTTTTTCCAATTATACTCTTATTAATGTTAATTATTATATCCCAAGATACATTTTTTTGTTATTTTACATACTTATAAGCTACCCTGTTAGTCAGTGCTAGTTTTGCCAAACGGAGTCCGATATAATTTCTGAACAATGATTTAAGCAATTTATAATATATGTTCAAAACACTTGATAAGTAATCGTTTTCAATGTTTATTTAAGATTTTCCATATCTCATTTTCCATTATATATTATATATGAGCTTCAAAACGCTTGAAGTTGGAAAGATATAAACTTCTTATCATTTTAATCTTTTAGCTTATGTGTGGTGAAAACCATTGGATAAATTAGATGATAATAAAAGGGTCTTGTTAAGGGGAGAAACCAAAAACTAATTTGTGTGGGGTAAACTTTGAACAACAATCTTAATTCTAAAAAAGTTGTTTTTTATACATAAAAAAACATCAACAATGTCGATAATAATCATAATTTTGAATTTTTAAGAGGGCAATTACTCGAATATCCTTAATATATAATTTTCTTAAAATGTTAGGGGGACAACCGCCTACTCTGTTGTGCTCGTGGCCCCGCCTCTGGTCTTGTTATTAAGAAATTAACTGGATAATCCACAAAGAGTGATAAATGAAAGAACAAAGAAATGCTACGTCAAAACCCCAATGGGGCAGCCTACTGGTTAAGGCTTGGTGTTGGGGAAAAACTTACCCAAGTTCGAATCCGGGGGTGAGCAACCAGGAGCCACTGAGTATTAATCCCATGGGAGCATGCTTTAGCTCTCGGTAAAAATTACCAAGGATGTAATCTGGACAAACCCAGATGAACCTTATCAAAAAAAATGTTACGTCAAGTATCATTTCAATAAACTCTTTGAGTTATAAATTATGACACAAACGTTTGTTTGTTCCAATAAACTTTAAAAAGATAAGCTAGTTTATGTAATCATTGATCTTAATCATTCATTTTTATCAAACAACCCGTATGTCGAGACACGGTCTTTTCTAGTTAATGTCAGTTTCAAAAAATATGCGACATATATGTCGTATACGTATGCGTATACTCTTGCGTGTGTGCGTGTGTGAGAGAGAAAGAGAGAGGTGTGTATATATATGTGCAAGGACAAAAGGGAAAGGAGTACTTGCAGTGGGTAATTAAGAAAGTGGAGGCATTGAGAGAGATATCATAAAGAAAGAGGGAGAAAACATGGGTGTTATGAAGGTGTTGCTACTTCTCTTGTTGCTTATCTTCAACTTCACTTTTCCTCTATCATTTGCCAACAATTTGGACTCAGGTTCCCTTTCTTTCTATTTGTTTCTTGACACCATCACTATTCTTTTCATTCAGATAACTGCATCTAAAAGGTTAAATCTAACCGTTGGAACGACTTCATGATCTATCTATCTATCTATCTATCTAGCTATCTATCTATCTAGCTATATTAAAGAATTACAAACATGAGTTGTGTAGAAGGGTGCACCATATGGTTGAAACACCATGGTTCAATTTAAATTAAGACTTTGTAAATCTTGGGTTTTCTATGTATGTTAGTGAGGAAGTTCTAGCTTTCATTCAAGTACAAAATTTTTTATTTTGAGTTTCTAGGGTCAAACCTCTTAACTTTTGAGCTCATAATTGGTGTGGGATTAGTTACATATTAAGCAATCAACAACTTTATATTCGTAGATTCGTTACAATTTTTGAGACACATGTTTGAAATTTCTCGAAAAGTTGAAGTGATTTATATGAATTTTGAAGGTGAATCTTCGGGGGTTTGACCTCGTAAGCCTATTCTTGGTTGAAAGAACATAGAATCCTGTCAATAAAACTATTGGTAAAGTTCAATTATTGTTTTTGGATGGAATTAAATTCCACAAAAGCATGTTGTTTTTTTTAATAGTTAAATAAAATAATGGTGTTTAGTAGTCATTTATGTTTATAGTAAACCAATAAAACACAAATCTTATGTTGAAAACGAAATCATCCCTCAAATTGTAAATTTTGTCATTAAACATAACTCGAACTATTGTTGATGTTTCAAGACAAAGTATAACATAAAATTATTTTGAAAAAAAATATATACTTCAACTATTTTTTCCTTGAAGTAAGACAAATATGGATGCATGAAGCTATCTCTCTTTTGGCAGGAAATTCAAACGAAGAAATGAAAAACAAACAAATAGACGATTCCAATGATAATTCCACAACGCTTGGTGGCAGTGGAATCGTAAACCAAAGCAAATTTGCCCATTCGGGTTCAAGAGGTGGAGGTGGTGGGCATCCAATCGGAGAAGCCAACGGAAATGGTGGTCAGACAACCCCTTCCCAACAAGGAGGATCAGGCGTGGCGGTCATACCTGTATACGCAGCGGCTGGTGCAGGAGCAGCCGGTCGACAAAAAAAACATAATGGTGCAGTTGGTAGTTACAAACGGTGCTGGAAAGGCAGACTTCTAACTCCCATAGTCATCGCACTTTTATTGCTCATCTCTATTTAGAGAGTTTTATACAAGTTGTGTATTTGTGAATAGAAGTGTAAATGATCCGACTCTATATGTTTATGTATTTGTTTTTGCCATATATTGGTTCGAATATTAATTGTTTATATCTATACGAATCATATATTTAAAGGTTCATTGTATTCTTCTATTATATTCTATGCTTGCAAGTCGCAATGATATATTCCTAAATTCATAATTTCTGATACCATTTAATATATATGACAACTATTTTTCATTGTTAGTAGTTACTATAGTTATTAGACTATAATTATATAGTTGATAAAATTCTTGTTAACTTTTTTTCTCCGGTTCAGGAAATTTAGTTTTAAGGATTTCATTTACTATAGAAAAACTTAAAATTTGATTAAGTATATAAATTTCATAAATTAAATTAATTAAGACAGATATATGTGATACCATATTACATAAAAAGGAGGTACGATAGTTGGATTAGGCAGGCATAAAGGTGAAGAAGATTAGGTATGGAACTTGAGTGGTTTTTAATTATAGTTGGTCAAAAGCAACCTTTTCTTTTTTCTTGTTTTTTTGTCCACATAGTACACACTATTGGACTTATGGATATAGGCCACTAAAGAATGGCACGAGAAATTGAGTTAATTTTGAGAAATGGATCTAAACATTTGATCTTTTTCTAGTCTCATGTCTTTATATGAATTACATTTAAAAGAGTTGATCCGATACATTTCGATGCATCTCATTATGATGTGCATCTAATGATTAATAAACAATTCTCATGTAAACTTAACTTCTCATCGGAACCCAACTAGATGGATACACACGCATATGGTTGGTTTCCGGTAACAAGTTGAGTAAACATGGGAAGTGGTTATCAATCATTAGATGTACATTAGATGAGATACACGAACACCAAGATACATCTGGTCAAACCTTGTATCAAACACGATTTATTGGTAGGTTTGAGATTAAAAATGATAAAAAAAAAAAAGTAAAGAACCCATATCACTTCTCATACTTCTCATGTTAAGTCAACTTTTCATACAATCTTTAGAGTAAATTATGTTTTTCATCGATCTGTTAAAAATTTGGTTTTCATCTCTCGTTTTTGTATTGTGTATTGATTAATAACTTTGGTATGTATTTTGTTGTGTTTAATCCTGACCCTAACCCTCACCGTAAGGGTCGATTGTGAAGGTCTATTTAATTAAGAGAGTTATGGTTTATTTTGTCTTTTTTCAACTTTGTTTTTATTAAAAGAACTCTATAACGTCAACAAGAATGATGAGAGATGATCTAATTTCACGTTCATCAAAGTATCATGTTTAACTTTTAAGTTTTGTCAAATACAATCAAGACTATGCTTACAAGGCTTGAAGCTTATGTGTTTCACATGAAGATAATGATTTAATTAAATGTGAAAAAGAAAATGGATGAAGGAGTTTGGGATTTTTGTTAAAGAATTATTTTGCAATAAATGATGATAGATACAAAAACCTACAATATAATGACAAAACTTAAGGCTTTTTTTTTTCTTCAAGATCACATTATTTATTTATGATTTTATATTTTAAGTTTTTACACAACCGTTAAATACAAAAACACTTGATGGGTTAGATAATGAAAGAGAAAAGATTAAACGGGAACATTATCTGCTAAAAAAAAACAGAAAAACCAAAAAGAATCATATATGATTTATCTTCAAAATCGTTGACATGCTTTTTTTTCTTTCTAAAAGTTAATATGAAATCATATGTAAATTTATTGATTTTTATATTCTTTTGAAAATTAATGTTCTTGTTTAAAACCAACTCTAAGGCCATCATTAACGGCGTCGGTACCAGGGCGGTACCAGGTCGGTACCGGCGGTAACACCGCCGCGCCTGGCCGGTACCGAGGCCGGTACGGGTACCGCCGGTGTCGCCACACCGATGCTCTTTTCTCTCTCTTTCTTCTTTTTTGTTTATTTTTTTATTAAATTAATTAGAGGGGTATTGTTAAGGATGGATTGGTAAGGTGTTGGTAAAGCTGATGTGGCGCTGATGTGGCAGCAAAAATGAGAGGTATGAAGGGTACGGCTAAGGATGGCCTAATAAATATGTTAATTGCAAAAAAGTTGTTACAACAAAAATCAATTTTACAAAATGGTGTATAGAGAGAGAAAAGACGAATAGTGGTCCAAGCATATATCGTCCTACTAAAAAGTGTCTCCAACAACACCACCATAGAAAAATACACTTAAAACAGTGGGTCCATTATCATTACAACTTATTTTAATTTCAACCACTCAACATGAAACAAAATTTGTAGTACTAAAATAATATGTTTTTTTTTAGTATTTTATTTTATTAAAACATGATAATGATAATCTATATTTAATTACTTTAATAAATAAATGATTACTATTTATCATAAAATAATTTACTAGTACAATAACATGTCATGTTTTAATTCTTTAATTACACACATTTTCAATTAATATTATTTCTTATTTTAAAAATAAATAAATGGCAGTCATGTTTACTCCAAGCTGAAATAGAGGTCATCAAATTTAGTTTCTATAGTCAGGGGTTATAGCCTGGTGGTAGAGAGTTTTTCCTATGAAGGGGAGGTCTCAAGTTCGAGCTTCTCTAGAGGGTTTCTTCCTTGGAGCTTCCTGAGGGTATTTCCCTTGGGGCCCTTGGGGTTATTATCCATGGGGGTAGGTGAAGCAGCCCTACCGAATTAATTAGGGGGGTGTAGAGGAGTGGGTTTGAACTCGGGGCCCGGATAAGATTAACCGTGTTCAAACCACGTGCATCTACCGGTGAGGCGAAGCTGTTCAAAAAAAAATCAAATTTAGTTTCTATATTTATAGATCATTTTGTGGGCCTTTATATTTTAAATATATTATTATAACATTAACTCTTTACATATATATTAATTATATTTTGTATTAAGTTTAGTAAAATATTTATTATATATTTTAAAAATGTAAATACATATAAATAAATTCTTTTTTGTTAAATTAAACATAAAATATAAACAAAAATGTGAGTAATTTTGATAAATAAAGTTATAATATATTTAACAATAAAATTTAAAAGTGAACTTCGTTCACGATCATTCCTAGAGGGGTATTTGAGTGAGGTGGGGATGTAAGGGATAAAAGAATATATGATATATGAACAAGGATGGATATGAATAATAACTCCCAACTTTGAAGTATATAACATTTTGTTTAATAAAAAGAACATTTTTTTGTGTGTGGAGCCAATCTAAAAATGAATGGTGCTTTATCTCAAAGTTGTTTTCTTAATTCAAAAATGAATAAAATCAATAATATATCAGATTAATTGTTCTCTGATTTGGTTTTATGTATTATTTTCATAAAAATTTGAAATTAAGGTAAAAAATAACGGTTTATGCATTTTGTTCATGAGCTTTTGAAATTAGGGTAAAAAGATGTTTATGAGTTTTATTACCCTCTGATTTGATTTATTTATTATGTTGATCTGTTCCGAACTCAATTGTAAATTAACATCTACTTTTGATTTCATTCTAAGTTTATATACTTTGATTTATGTTGTTCTTTCTAGACTCGACTATAGATTTGTTGTAGAGACGGTGTTTAAGAATCCATGAAAACTTGTTAAATTATAGTATGCAAGAGGCATTTCCTTAGCGAGCTTGAAGCCATTTTCTTTAATAGTTGTCCACATAATCTATCGCATTTTGCAGCTGATGATCAAAACCATCATCTGCTAAGTCGACAGATGGAACTATTTTTCAATTTGAATGATACGAAGAAATAGTGCATGTTTTTGAGGTCGGTTTTGAGATTTTGGATGCCCATGGCCAAAAGTCAAGAAAACCCTCAAATACACACAAACACATATACACAATCTATAATCAACATTGGCGCCATGAAAGCAATGAAACAATGAATAATGTTGATGAAGTTTTGATTCTTTTCTTTAGTAATGTGCTATTTATTATCTAAGAGATGCTTAAGCTTAAAATTTTGTTTCACTTATTGTAAAAAAGATGATACTGTAGTCTTAAAACATAAGCCTAAAACCATATTTCACTTATTGCAACGACATAAACTTCTAAAGCTTCAATGTTCAACCAATAAAATTGGTGTCTAGCTTTAAAGCAGAGAACCTGAAATCAAAGCTCTATCACGATTGTAATGAGAGCGTACTTATATATGAACTTTTGAAACCCACATTCCATAAAGGATATCCACTTTGACTTTTAAAAGTTAAACCCCTAATTATCAAACTCGGATTTTGATATGGACTATGAATCTAACAATTTTTTCCTCTCTACAACCACAACATTATCAACAATAAAAAATTTGAAACCTAAGTTTGCAAACAGTGATACATGCAAACTGTTAGGAATTATGTGCAGAGTTGACAAACCAAGTGATTAGGCATCCAATGTTACAAGACACTTGAGGGTCACACCTGTGAGGACCTATAAGTCGAACAAGTTAGATGAAACCCAGAAATGGAGAGTTAGGATTTATAATAATGTATTATAAATCAATTGGGTAATTACAGTCAGAATTACCAAAATTAGAGGGTTATTAATTAATTAGGATATTATATATTTGTTAGATAAATAAATATATAATAGTTAATTAATAAAGTAATTTATATATATTAGATAAATATATATATTTATAATTATCATAAGCAAATTCTTTTCCAGCAAGAAAAGAATAAGGAAACTGAATCTCATACAAACTGTATAATTTCTCCATATAAATAAGCCTTATGGGCTTAAGGCAAAGTAGAAGCTTTTCAGCTAAGAAAACAGTTTTCAGTTTCCTCTCTCTCCCTCTCTCTCCCAATCGGCGCCGCCGACCCCCTTTTCCGTCGGATTCCAGTTTTTGGTTGTTCGGGTTTCATACAGTTCAACTAGAAGAACATTCGTTGGTCGATCACCGGTGGACTATCATCAAGCAATCCAGGTAAACTGATCTAATCCAAACCTTTAGGATTAAAACTAGAAACGATTAAGATCAATAGGCTTTTAAGGGTTTTTTGCTTTTATCGCTTCCGCACGATTAGATCGGAAACAGCGTGTTTCTGATCACGTAGGTTTTATCAGTTTGATTAACCTATGTGATTTATCAAACCAGCGAGGTTTGTTAAATCTGTATTAATCCTCGAGTCAGTTTGATCCAAGGATACCCACAAAAACCCAACAGTGGTATCAGAGCCATTGTTAATAAATCGTTTTGTTTTTATCTGTCTATCAGTTTATTAGTTTATTAGTGATCCGTTAAAATTGTTTCGTTATTGTCTTTATCGTGTAAACCCTAATTGACGATCGGCGGTGTCTAGGCCACCAGGCCAATCGCCGGCGTTAATGGCGGCACCGACTGCTGCTATTCGACCACCAGGTCACGCCACCAGCTGGGTAGCGGTGACCAGCTGATATCCCAAGGCCAAGCCACCAGTTAGGTGGTGGTGGTCAACCCTGTTGCCGCTAAGAGAACCGCCGGGCCACACCACCAGTTAGGTGGTGGTGGCTGAAGCCGTTCGTTGTCGTGAAATAACCACAGCCGCGCCACCAGATGGGTGGTGGCGGGTGATCTCGATTACACGATCGGTGGTGGTGGCGACGGCTATGGCCGAAGCCCATCACCGCACCACAGATGGTGCTGACGGTATTATCGACCAGCGGGGCCGATGTGTGAACACCGCAACCACCCGAAAACCGCAAACGCGGTGGTGGATGACGGTGTCCACGGTGGTGGTAGTTCTCGCCCAACAACATCGTTAAACACGTTCACCGGCCAAACTGCAGCTAGCGGTGGCGGCAGACGCCCGGCCAAACCACCAAAACGATGGTGGCAAGCGGCAATTGGTGGTGGCCACAACCGCGCTTAGCGGCGACGGCGGTGGCGACTGATTTTCGTTGCCGCTACGGACCGTAGCTAGATGGCGGTGGTGGCACTCATGCATTGTCACCGAACCATGCCACCGGCAATCGCCGGCCAAACCGCGCAATACGGTGGCGGCAGATGCCGTTTAAACCATCGATGGCCAAAACCACCGTGTTGGTGGTGGCGGCGTTGATTACGATCGCCAATCGGATCGCCACCAGATTGGTGGTGATCGACAGCATAGAGCGGCGATGGATGGTGGCGGTAGTAGCAGTTGGCTACACACCGGTGGCCGGACCACACACAACCGCCGAGGCCAAACCACCCGTTTGGTGGTGACTGACGGTTTTCTATTATTGACCGGATTGATGGTCATCAAAGGCGTCGATTGGTGGCGGTAGTAGCATTGCTATCATTACCGATCAATGATTACGCAGTGGCCGTTCGACGAACGAACCACCAGCGTGGTGGTGAACGACGGTTCCTGATCATGGATCGTACCTAGGGTTTCACGTATAGATGGGCCAAAATAGTAACAAGCCCAAGGCCCAGTTCTTTGGACCAAGTTATGGCCCAAGAGAGGTCTATCAATTTTTTAGTTGTTTTATCCAAGTTTAGTATTGTGTTTTGACCAGCCAGTCAAGCGCGAAACGGTTTAAAGTTCACTTATTTTAAGATGATCAATTTGTTTGGTAAAACCCGGTTTGATATGTTTGGATAAAAAGGGAACTTTTTCTAACAAACTAATTTTATTTATAAAACAGTATATCTATAAAATGAACAAAACTGATTTTAGTTTAGATTTATAAAACTGTTGTTTTTATGAATCAGTTTAAAACTAAGTTTTGCAATAATTGAGACAAGATAATTTTAACGGATCCAGGTTTATTTTCTCGTAATTAATATTGCTTTTATGCATTGTATATATATAATTACGTGATTGCTTGAGTTTTATATATATGCATCTCAGTTTGAGTTTGTATCTATGTCTATTATAGTATTTGCCAACCTAGACCCTTGACATATTCACGGGGAGGCCTGCGTGCCATTTACAACCCCTTATGTAATAATGACCTTAGGATAGAAATTTTTCCTTTCGAGATGACGAGGCCAGTGGGAGCTACTAAAATTCTTCATCTTACCGGAGTACTAACAAAACATGGCGAGGCCAGTGGGAGCTACACGAGTTTTAAAGCTTTTAGTAAAATAGGTCATTATTGGTCCCTAGGAAACGTTGGCAAAAACAATAATTAGGTACTATGTGATTAATTATTGTTTAATTGCATGGTTGATTGATTATTTGTGATATCTTGCTTGTTAGTAGTTTTAAATAAAGTTGTTATTTTAAAACTAGAGTGTATCACAAAAGGTATATAGGTTTTATCAGTTTCTTCAAACTTTTCAAAACGATAGTTTTTGTTTTAAAACCTATAGATGATTGTTTTATATAAAAGGCAGAGTTGACAAAAACAGTTAGTTTTAATCAACTAGATGTGCTATTAAAACAGTTAGTTTTAACTAGCAAGTGATTTTAGAACAGTTGGTTTTAAAATTACGTGTATGTTTGAAACAGTTAGTTTAAAACATAAGTAGCCTTTATAACAATCAGTTTTTCAAAAGCCTGGAAGTAAAAGTTTTTCAAAACCCCGAAAATCATAGATCAGTAGTGCAACCCATCTAGGGGCACCTTCGGCGTAAAGTACATAGGCGTTGTAAGTGATCACACATTCAACGTCTGTGTTCAAACTGAAGCTGGAGGGATTACATAACTCTGCGAATTATCTCCGGGTGGTACCGGCCAGAGTATAGTGATCAGGTCCCCAAAATGGTGAGATCTGTTTTGGTACTATAATGTTCACCGGGTGGTACCGGGCCAAAAAGCACTTAGAGGGACTAAAACATGCACAGGTAGTTGCCATGGTCCCGAAAAGATCTAGGAGTCATGTCAGCTAGACATGATTGGTAAAAGTCCTTACCTACCGAAATAAATACGGGTCTGGTGGAGCAAGAACATTACGCACATCAGGACGTATGAAATAAGGATCCTAGTCCAATAAATTGATCATTTAAGGGTTTATTGATATTTTATTGGAAATTGATCTATTTAAAGTTGCTAAGACCAAAAGTTTTATTTTGTGTAGATGGCAAGCACTGTTACCAGCACTAACAATCTTTCCCTCCGCTATATCCTAGAGAAGGATAAGCTGACCGGCTCTAACTTTCTCGACTAGGAGCGCAATCTGATGATTGTGCTCAGACATGAGAGAAAGTGGTATGTGCTTGAAGAGCCACTTGGGGAGGCACCTCCGGCAAATGCTCCGGCTGCTGCCAGAAATGCCCACAAGAAGCACTCGGATGATCTTCTTGATGTCGCCTGTCTGATGCTTGCAACTATGAGCCCAGATCTGCAAGCAGGGCTCATAAATACAAATGCTTATGACATGATCCGCCAGCTGAGGGACATGTTCCAGACCCAGGCTCGTACAGAACGCTACGATGCCACCAAAGCATTTAATGAGTGCAAGATGGTAAAAGGGACATCAGTAAGTGACCATGTCATGAAAATGAAACGGCACTTAGATCATCTGGAGAGGCTTGGTCATCCTGTTCCGTTGCAGCTAGCAACAGACACCATACTCAATTCACTGTCAGAAGACTACAGGCCCTTCGTAGTCAATTATAATATGAATAACATGGAGAAAACAATAGCAGAGTTGCACTCCATGCTTAAGACAGCTGAACTGAATATGGGGAACAAGAACAAGACCAAGGATGTCTTGATGGTGAAAGACGGAGGGGTTAAAAAGAATGGGCAAGCTAGCACCAGTAAAGGAAAAGGACCAGTCCAGGCCATCCAGAGTGCACCCAAGAAAGGCAAAAGCAAGGGCAAGGGCAAGAAGGTTAAGCCAAACAAAGCTAGGACCGAGAATCGCTGCTTCATATGCAATGAGATCGGTCACTGGAGGCAAAACTGCCCTAAGCGTCATGAAGCAGGTATGTAAACCTCAGAAATTTATGATTGCTTTATTTTGTCACTTCTTACTTGTTAGCTTACAAGTATACTGATACCTAGAGCAAATGATTATTGCAGGAGGTCAGAAATGAAGTGAAGTGCCCAGAAGTTGCTGAGGATCTAAAGTACAAGTTTATTTCAATTTAAGTCAAGATATTTTGGTTTTTAAGTTTTAAAACAGCTATTTCTAGTTTTATGTTTTAAACAGTTTTTGGGATGATTGTAATTTTTGAATTTATAATTCTATGGCTTTATTTTCAAAAATTATTATCTTGACGTTGAAATATCTGGTTGTACTTAGTGTTCTTGAATTTGTATGATCCTAGATATTGCCTGTTATAATTACTTTAATACAATTGAAGTAATTTGTATAAAAACTAACAAAACACAAGAAATTCCATAGGAATGTGTTTTGAGAATAAAACATTTATGAATAATTGTGATCAAATTTTAAAAGGGAGAGTTCGGGATATTAACACAGATAGCGTTAATAACAGTATTTATAAAACTAGAAAGATTCCAAGTTCTGGAATTAGGATTTAACCAAATCCAGTTAAGTTTTATAAAGAAACTCTCAGAATTAACTAATCAAGTTTGATCAAGTTTTATTATTCAAATGTTCTAAAAAGGAGAATTCAGGATATTAACTCAGATAGCGTTAATAACAGTATTTATGAAACTAGAAAGATTCCAAGATCTGGAATTAGGATTTGACCAGATCCAGTTAAGTTTCATAAAAGGAAATTCTCAAAGTTCATTACTTAGAATTGACTAATCAAAGTCTTGACTAAGTCAATAGTAAAATTTTGAGTAAATAGTTAGTTTTTATATAAGCAAGTGGGAGCCCAATTTATTCTCTATCTAGTCTGAGATAAAGAATAAAAGATGCAATTATTGATATATCTCGGAATTCATAATCCAGGTAGGATAAGAATTCATAAGATATAATTTACCCTTTTAGTCAAAAGGATAAAAGTTTCAAGAACCTTGAAACAAAGGTCATGACTGACTATAAAATCAATAATTAAAGTGTTGGATTAAAATACAGGTTTCCAGTAGATTTGCCAGCACTGCAAATGGAATCTGATTTCAGGTAGAAATCATTCATCTACACAGCAGCTAAGGAAAGTTGCAGTCTCACATATTCAGGAACTGGAAGTTAGTCCAGGTCTCCAAGTTCACGGAATATGATAAAAGACTAGTTATTGTTTAAGAGGTGTTTGCAAAACAATAATTAGCAGATACAAGTAGATCCTATAAACAGACTTGTATTTTTGGTTATCACTTTGATTAAAATGGTAAACTTTAATCAAAGGGTTTAAACTGAAGATAGGTGATACTTCATTTTAGACCAGTATTTAACAAATGTTAAATAGATAATATGAAAGTTATTAAAGAAAAGACATTTAATTTTGTTATTATTACAGCGTGTAGTATGGACTATACAAAATTAATTTCTTTATTACTTTCACTATTTTGCATGTTTTAATCAATCCAGGAATGAAACTAGTTTCCAGTTTTCATTCAAAATCTGTCCGTGACAACTTATCATTGTGGGAGCATGATAAGGTGCTAAAGTCATTGTGAACTTTTAGGTAGTTATGATCAGTTGCTGAATAACAGCTACAAGTGTTGTAGACTAAAAAGTTGCACAGATATTTGATAGAGTAGCAAATATCGGACGTGATCCGCGGTTGAGATTACTTCTTGGAATGAAGTCATAAGTGAATCTCACAGTGGTTGTCCCTATCACCTGAGGTATCTGATTTGATATCATGAGGACTACTGAATTCTTAGTGCACTCAATCGCTACGCCGTAACAGGGTGGCTATAAAGGGTGTAACTAGATTCAGCGGAAGCCGTGGTGTTAAAGGCAGATATGCAAGATGGGATTTGCACCTCTTCTCAGAAGAGAGATATTTCTGGGCCCATCTTGACTGACTAAGTATACTGATGAAGTGCATGGCCATGCCCAAACGAACTGATTAGTTCTTTGTCGTTTACCTATCAGTGAAAGTCAGATAATCAAGAAAACAGAATCTTGAGTACTTAGAGTTGACACTTTCCAAGCTCATACTCACAGATGAAATATCGCGATGCAAAGGGAAAAGCCAAGATATACCCAATCAATGAACAGTAGTTTCATAGATACCAATTCCTCACGGAATGTTTATATCACCAGTCTGGGTATAAGAGTTCTTGTAACCTGGTCAGCCTAAGTGCCTGTCTAGGGGCCTCCTTAGGTCCGTATAATCAAAGGTGGTATTGCCAACTTGCACAAGTGGGAGTCTGTTAGGAATTATGTGCAGAGTTGACAAACCAAGTGATTACGCATCCAATGTTACAAGACACTTGAGGGTCACACCTGTGAGGACCTATAAGTCGAACAAGTTAGATGAAACCCAGAAATGGAGAGTTAGGATTTATAATAATGTATTATAAATCAATTGGGTAATTACAGTCAGAATTACCAAAGTTGGAGGGTTATTAATTAATTAGGATATTATATATTTGTTAGATAAATAAATATATAATAGTTAATTAATAAAGTAATTTATATATATTAGATAAATATATATATTTATAATTATCATAAGCAAATTCTTTTCCAGCAAGAAAAGAATAAGGAAACTGAATCTCATACAAACTGTATAATTTCTCCATATAAATAAGCCTTATGGGCTTAAGGCAAAGTAGAAGCTTTTCAGCTAAGAAAATAGTTTTCAGTTTCCTCTCTCTCCCTCTCTCTCCCAATCGGCGCCGCCGACCCCCTTTTCCGTCGGATTCCAGTTTTTGGTTGTTCGGGTTTCATACAGTTCAACTAGAAGAACGTTCGTTGGTCGATCACCGGTGGACTATCATCAAGCAATCCAGGTAAACTGATCTAATCCAAACCTTTAGGATTAAAACTAGAAACTGAAAGGATTATGTGCAAGACAGTAATTAGGATCACTATGTCCAATGTTATAAGACACTAGTGGGTCACACTGCTACACACCCAACCCGAGACCTATTGGATTTATCGTGTGGAAATAATTAATTAAGTTTAATTATTTGATAGAGAGAAAGGAATAAATAATAAATTGTTTATTTATTATTTATCAGATAAATATAATTACTTGATTAACAAGTTTGAGTTAATTAAGGAAGTTATTGTGGAGAGTTATTTATGGATTGGGATTCTTAATATGATTACCATAATTACCTATATAAATATAGGGTTAGGGTAATAGAATTACATAACTGATTTCATAATTACTTTCTCGCCAAGAATCCCAAACCTCTCTCTCTCTCTTGTCGGCGTTGACACACACACACACACACCGGGAGGTTTTTCCGATCAAATCCGAGGCGGTCTAGCAGCCAGTCTCACGGTGGTGCAGTAGCGGTGTATCCCTCACTAGCATCCGGAGGATCGTTTGTATCGTCTAAAGGTAAACGCGAGAAAACCCCCTTGATATAATTGTGTTTAATAAACTACGGATGGATCATTGTTCGGGTTAGGTTTTTATCCGCTGCGTAATTATTTATCTGTTTATCCGACCCGATAGAACCCAACAGTGGTATCAGAGCCACTTCCGTACGTTTATCAAACCTGTTTTTGTTTAGGTTTTGATAAAATTGGTTTTAGGTTTTATAAAATCTGAAAATTTCGCTTAAATTTGATTTTATCGTTTATCCGGTAACTCGTGGCAATCGGCGGCGGAACGGCGGTGATAACCGGCCGGACCACCGGGCCGATCGCCGGACGAGTCGTAACCACGAACCACCGCACCACCGAAGCCGTGAACGGCAACGGTGGTGGTGTTCGGTTTAAACCACCGTAAGCCACCACACCACCGAAGCCGCGATGGCGACGGTGGTGGTGGCCGTCCCTCGCGATAAACCACAAAACCACCACACCACCAAGCCATAGCGGCGATGGTGGTGGTGGTCGTCCCATAACAGCAGCCGCGCCACCGATCGGCTAAGGCAGCCACGGTGGCGGCGGCAGTCTATTGTTTTGAACGCCGAAACGGCGACGGCGGTGGTGGGTTTTTGCGCTGCTGCTGTCGGCCGTGGCCGCCGGTGGCGGAGGCGGTTCCTTGGCGCCGTTCATCATCACCGGTGGTGGGGCGGTGGTGTTTCTTGTTCGACCAGGCGAGGAGGGCGACGGCGGTGGCGCTTTGGCGTCGCCGTCGTGCGTCGGCTCTCTTGAGCGATCGACAGCCGGCCACGCCACGGCGGTGGCAGCCGACTGCTGCTGCTGTTGTGGTGGTGGCGGTTCTCGATGGTGATACTCGCGGTTGGCGGCGATAGGGTGGTTCACGATCACAACCGCGGCCGAAGCCGCGGTGGTGGTTGTTTGTTTTAAATCGCCGGCGAGGTAGTGGTGGCGGTGTTCTCACCGCTACCATCATCCAAGATAACCGATACCGATAATTGATAATGTTTATTTTACCATTATCGAACCGACGGATAAACGCGTTTTGGTAATTATCAGTTAGGATAGTTATCAGATCGTAATAATTTCTCGAATTGGATAAAGGTTTTAATCGTTTAATTGTTATCAATTTAATTTTATGAAATTATTATTAAAATCTTATTCTAATCCAGTTTAGATTATTACGGAAAACCAGTTTTATCGAAATCAGTTTAGTTAGTTTATTTTAAACTAGTTTTGTTGTCATAGCCAAGCCCAAAGTGTTGGGTTTTTATGCGTTCCTCGTATCAAACTGACACGAAGAAAACTGTGGATTTCAATCCTAACTGGATGAGATACACGACAAAACTTTGTGATCAAACTGATCAATAAGTTTATCGAATCAAACCTAACTGGTTTGATACGTGCGGAAGCGATTTGGATATAAAACCCAAATATCCACAGATCTTTTCGTTTCAATTATAATAGTAATAGATTTGTTAGAGTGTTACCTGGAATGCTCGAGTTAGATCCACCCGTGATCGACCAAACGAAGATCCCTCTAGCAGGAATGAGTGCCCGATACGATGAAAAACAGCTAAGGATTAATCAAAGAACCAAAAACCGAACTGGTTTTGCTCTTGGATCGGCGCCGGTTTCAAAGGAGGAGGGAGGAGAGAATTTTCTGGTTTGTTTTTCTTGGTGGAATGAATTATGAAAACTGATAAGCCATAGGCTTATTTTATATGGAGGAATTTCCATACAACTCAGTTTCCATAATTAGTTTCATAATTATCTTTGGCAAATATTCTTTTCTTTTCCTTAAAGAAAAATAACTAGATAATTATTTGTATTATTAATTATTATCCTATTATATATTTATTTACCTAATAAATATATAATTCAATAATTAATAAACTTATATATTTATTTATCTAATAAATATATAATTACTAACAAACCTTTAACTTTGGGATTTAGTACGGAAAATGCCCAACTGATTTATAATTAACTATTATAAACCTTAATCTCTCCAAACTGGGACTATCTTATTTATTCGGTTTACAGGTCCTCACAGGTGTGACCCTCGAGTGTCTAGTAACGTTGGATGTGTAATCACTGGTTTGCCAACTTCTGCACATAATTACTAACAGACTCCCACTTGTGCAAGTTGGCAATACCGTCTTGATCACACGGACCTAAGGAGGCCCCTAGACAGGCGCTTAGGCTAACCAGGTTACAAGAACTCTTATACCCAGATATGTGATTTAAAATTTCCATATGAAAATGACATTAATGAAACAACTGTTCATAAATTGGGTATATCTTGGCTTTTCCCTTTGCAACACAATATTTCATCTATGAGTATGAGCATGGATTAAGTCAACTCTAAATACTCATGATTCTGTTTCTCGACTATCCGACCTCTACTGATAGGTAAACGACAAAGAACTAATCAGTTCGTTTGGGCATGGCCATGCACTTCATCAGTATATTCAGTCAGTCAAGGGGCCCAGAAATATCTCTCTTCGGAGAAGAGGTGCAAATCCCATCTTGCATATCTGCATTTAACACCACGGCTTCCGCTGAATCTAGTCACGCCCTTTATAGCCACCCTGTTACGGCGTAGCGGTTGAACGCACTAAGTATCCAGCAGTCCTCATGATATCAAACCGGATACCTCAGGTGATAGGGACAACCACTGTGAGATTCTACTTATGACAAAATCCAAGAAGTAGTCTCAACCGCGGATCACGTCCGATATTCGCTACTCTATCAAATATCTGTGCAACTCCTGGTCTACAACGCTTGTAGCTGTTATTCAACCACTGATCATAACTACCCAGAGGCTCACAATGACTTTAACGCCCTAACGGGTTCCCACCACGATAAGTTGTCACGGACAAATTTCGAATGAAAGACTGGAAACTAGTCTCATTCCTGGATCATAAAACATGCAAAATATAAAAGTGATAAAGAAAATAATTTTGTATAGTCCATATTACACTCTGTAATAATAACAAAATTAATAGCATTTCTTAATTACTTTTACGGTGTCTATTCAATGTTTTACTAAAATACTGATTTAAATGAAGTATCACATAACTTCAGTTTAAACCCTTTGATTAATGTTTACCGTATTAATCAAAGTAACAACCAAAATAATACAAGTTTTGTATCATCTGATACAATCTACTTGATTCTACTAATCTTTGTTTTGCAAACACTTTTAAACAAAGATTAGACTTTTCTTTACCATATTCCATGAACTTGGAGACACTGGAATAACTCCTAGTTTTCCTGAATATGTAAAGTTTAAACTGCAACTTCCCTTAGTTGCTGTGTAAATGAATGATTTCTACCTGAAATCAGATAAAATTTCCATTTACCAAGCTGGCAAATTTCAGGAAATTTATTCTAGTGTTTACGACACTTTTAGAAAGATAATTAATATCTTTAATAATTATTCCAACACATTTTAATTATTGATTTCTCTCGAAGTCAATTATGACCTTATTTAGTTTCAAAGACTTTGAAACTTTCGTTCTACCCTTTTGACTAAAAGATAGATTCGTATATCTTATGAATTTACATCCTTTCTGGATCATGAATTCCGAGATATATACTAAATCAATAATTTTATCTTTTATTCTTTATCATGCACTAGATAGAGAATAACCTGGGCTCCCACTAACCTATATGAAAACCAACTATTACTTAAAATTAACTATTGACTTAGTCAAAACTTGATTAGTTAGTCAATTCTATTTCAAGTAATAAACACGAGAATTTTAACATTTATAAAACTTAACTGGATTATATTAAATCCTAATTCCGAAACTTGGAATTTTTCCTAGTTTTATAAATACTGATATTATCAATGATATTTGAAATAATATCCTAAATTCTTCTTAAAACATATGAGTAATAAATTTTGATCATAAAATACTTTCATAATCTTTTACTCATAAATGTTTTATTTAAAAACACATTCCTATAATTATAGTACTTCGTGTGTTTTTTGACAGCTTTCATATACATTACTTCAAACTATTTTGATTGAAGCAATACTGTTAGTGTAATAGGCAACATCTCGGATCTAATTTTGAATCAAGTCTAATTTGACTTATACAGATTCAAAATATCATGCATAAAGATATCAAGACAATAGTTTTAAATTTTAAAACAAAAATTCAAATTTTGGAAAGACAAGATTGTTTTAAAATTTTAAAATTGTCTTGATAATATCTAAAAGTAATCTTGCATGCTGATCCTTGCAATCTGGGCATTTCACTTTTAATGACCACCTGCAAATAAACATTTGCTTCTAGGTGTCAACACACTTGTAAACTAACAAGCGAAAGTGATAATCTGAAGTAGTCACGAATACCTGAGGTGTTTATATCTGCTTCGTAACGCTTCGGGCAGTTATGCCTTCAATGACCGACTTCATGGCACTTGAAGTATTGATTCTCGGTTATTATTCTGTTAGGCTTAACCTTTTTACCCTTGCCTTTGCCTATATCATAAACATTGGGTGCACTCAGGGTAGCCAGAACTTGGCCCTTTCCCTTACTGGTGTTCCCATGCCCACGCTTCTTCTTTACTTCACCATTCTTGACCATAAGCACATCTTTGGTCTTGGTCTCCATCCTCAACTCAATTACTTATAATCTTCAGACAGTGAGTTGAGTATCGTATTTGTTGCTAACTGCAACAAAACTGGGCGACTGAGCCTCTCTAGGTGATTAATGTGCCTCTTTATTTTCATGATCACTAACTGAGGTCCCCTTTTGCCATCTTGCACGCGTTCAGTGCTCTACTGGCATCATAACGCTCTGTGCGTGCTTGCGTCTGAAACATGTCCCTCAACTGGCGGATCATGTTATAGGCATTTGTGTTTATGAGCCTCGTACGAAAAACTGGCTCATAGTCGCAAGCATAAGATAGCCTACGTCCAGCAAATAATCGGAATGCTTTCTATAAGCGTTCCTGACAGTGACAGTAGCTTTTGCTGGAAGGGCCTTCACCTAGAGGCTTTTCTAGGACATACTACTTTCTCTCGTGTCTGAGCACAATCATCAGACTGCGCTCCCATACGAAAAATTATACCTAGTAAGTTTGTCCTTTTCGAGAATGGAGCGAAGAGGGAGTTTATCAGTGTTGGTAATAGTGTTTGCTATCTACACATTTTAAAAACTTTGGTTTTAGTAACTGTGAAAGACTATTTCCAATAAATATCAATAAACCCTTAAATGATCAATTATTGGACTAGGATCCTAATTACATACGCCCTGATGACCGGTGTGTTCACGTCTCACCAGGACCACGTACTAACTAGGTAGGTAAGGACTTTTACCAATCATATCTAACTGACACAACTCCTAGATCTTTTCGGGACAACGGTAATTATCCGTACATGTTTCAGTCCCTCTAAGTGCTTTTTGGCCCGGTACCACCCGGTAAACTTAACAGAACCAAAACAGATCTCACCATTTTGGGACTTGGACACTTTACTCTGGCCGGTACCACCCGGAGATAATTCGCAGAGTCTTGTTAATCCCCTCCAGCTTCGGTTTGAACGCGGTCGTTCAAGGTGTGTTCACTTACAACGGCCGCGTACCTTACGCCGGAGGTGCCCCTAGATGGGTTGCACTCTGATCTATGATTTTCGGGGTTTTTAATTAATTTTGAAAAACCTTTTAGTTCCAGTATTTTTGAAAATCTATAATTTTGAAAAACTGATTGTTTAGAAGGTAACTGATGTTTAAACTAACTGTTTAAACATGCTTGCTATTTTAAAACTAACTGTTTTAAAGAGCACTTGCTAATTAAAAGCTAACTGTTTTAATAAGCACACTTGCTAATCAAAACTACCTGTCTTGATAGCATATTTGTTGACCAAAACTAACTGTTTTATCAACTTGCCTTTTCATACAAAACAGTCTTATTATTGAGGTTTTAAATAAAATCTACCGTTTCAAAAAGGTTTATAAAACTGGTAATTTTAATTATAAAACCTGTCCGCTCTTCTGATTTTATCTAGTTTTAAAAAATTCTCTTATTTTAAAACATTTTGATATAATTATAAAATCACAACCACGCAGTTAATATGTTAACAACCACGCAGTTAGAGCTAACTAATTATAGGTTTGCCAACTTTTATTCCTAAGGACCAATAATGACCTATTTTTCTAAAGGATTTCTAACACCTCGCGTAGCTCCCACTGGCTCCCCGGTATCTTCGTTAGTACTCCAGAAAAGAAAATTTGGGTTTTTCTTGCGTAGCTCCCACTGGCCTTCGGCATTCTCGATGGAACTCCCAAAAAAAAAGGAAAAATAACTATCCTATGGTCATTATTACAAAGGGGTTGTAAATGGCACGCAGGCCTCCCCAAATTTAATCCAAAAGGTCTAAGTTGGCAAGCCCTATAATAGATATATACGAAAGCATATATATACTCAAGCAACCACGCATTTATATATATTAAACAATATAATAAAGCGATAAAGAAATCCTAGATCCGTTAAAAATTATCTTGTTCCGTTTATCGCAAAACTTGGTTTATAAAACAAACTGTTTATAAACCGAAACTAATATTTTAAACTGAAAACGGTTTTTACTTGAATTATAAAAATACTAAGATTTATAATCAATAAATCTATTTATAAAGCAAAACCGATTTTCTAAAATATTTGCTTTTTATCTAAAAGTTATATCAAAACCCGGTCCTCGAACAAACTGGTCGGAAAAATAAACATTGGACCGTAAACTGTGTCGTGGTTTGACCAACTGGTCAAAACATGATACTAGACTTATTTGACCAAACGGGTCAAATAACAGGTTTGATAAAACACAATTTTACTCGGGATAATTATTAACTAAAAATCCCTTAAACATAATTTTATAATATAACGTAACTGATTTATATATATAAAAATATATTATCTAAATAAAATTAATTTGGGTCAAAAAGCTTAAAACCCAATAAACCCTTTTGGGCCATAAACTTGGTCCAAAATACCATGGTTTCGGCCCATTACCAAATTGATAAGTCTGGGCCCCGAAAGATAAAAAAATTTGAGAAACGCTTGAAACCAACCGCTACCTACGATCAACCGGATATTATCGCCGCTCACATCGCCGTCGATCACCACCGCCTGGTGGCGATTGACCGCCGGTGCCATCATTGACCATCGTCGTCGTGGCGGCCGCTGGTGGTCGCACTCCTCTCGGCCCACCACTAACTGATGGTTCGGCCGAGCGCCGCCTTGGTGCATTAAGGGATCGGGCCATGGCTTGATTTGGGTATAGACCATGGCCAACCAAGCTGGTGGACCATGCCTTGAACTCTGATCAGGCCACGGCCTAGTGTCGACTCAAGCCACGGCTTGAATTCTGATCAGGCCAAGGTCTGATGGCTGATCAAGCCATGGTCTGATGGCAAGTCAGGCCACGGCCGAGTGGCGAGTCAGGCCACGGCCGAGTGGCGAGTCAGGCCACGGCCGAGTGGCGAGTCAGGCCACGGCCGAGTGCAATCTAGGCCACGGCCTGGTGGTGGTTCGGCCACCATCTGGCGGTCCGGTCGGCTGTTGCCGCCGTACCGCCGCCTCTAGCCTCGGTCGGCGATCGGTGGGTGGTTCGGTCGGCTATCTGCCGCAGTTCTGCCACCGATTCCCACTACCCTGTGGGGTTTTTTCCGTGATAGCTTTTTCGACGATAAACATAAAACGATAAAACTGAAAAGTTATAATAGATAATCATTAAATCTTTATACGGAACTGAAAAAGATTTTAAACTGATAAAAATCAAATTTTTTCCCAAACTGATTAAAATTGAATTTTTATACGAAACGATTATCAATAAAACTTTATTCGCAAGAAACAATTTTTAACGGATCTTTAAACAGTTAAAAAGAATAAAACGAATAAACCTGTGGCTCTGATACCACTGTTGGGTTTTTATGCGTTCCTCGTATCAAACTGACACGAAAGAAAACTGTGGATTTCAATCCTAACTGGATGAGATACACGACAAAACTTTGTGATCAAACTGATCAATAAGTTTATCGAATCAAACCTAACTGGTTTGATACGTGCGGAAGCGATTTGGATATAAAACCCAAATATCCACAGATCTTTTCGTTTCAATTATAATAGTAATAGATTTGTTAGAGTGTTACCTGGAATGCTCGAGTTAGATCCACCCGTGATCGACCAAACGAAGATCCCTCTAGCAGGAATGAGTCCCCGATACGATGAAAAACAGCTAAGGATTAATCAAAGAACCAAAAACCGAACTGGTTTTGCTCTTGGATCGGCGCCGGTTTCAAAGGAGGAGGGAGGAGAGAATTTTCTGGTTTGTTTTTCTTGGTGGAATGAATTATGAAAACTGATAAGCCATAGGCTTATTTTATATGGAGGAATTTCCATACAACTCAGTTTCCATAATTAGTTTCATAATTATCTTTGGCAAATATTCTTTTCTTTTCCTTAAAGAAAAATAACTAGATAATTATTTGTATTATTAATTATTATCCTATTATTTATTTATTTACCTAATAAATATATAATTCAATAATTAATAAACTTATATATTTATTTATCTAATAAATATATAATTACTAACAAACCTTTAACTTTGGGATTTAGTACGGAAAATGCCCAACTGATTTATAATTAACTATTATAAACCTTAATCTCTCCAAACTGGGACTATCTTATTTATTCGGTTTACAGGTCCTCACAGGTGTGACCCTCGAGTGTCTAGTAACGTTGGATGTGTAATCACTGGTTTGCCAACTTCTGCACATAATTACTAACACAAAGACCTATGGTTGTGTTTAATGCTCTTTTATCGTTTTATTATTCTATTCATGGTAAGGGAGGCCTGCGAGCCATTTACAACCCTTTTTGTACTTTATTTTTAAATAGTCTAGTTGGAAGGCCTGCGTGCCTTTTGCAACCCTTTTTTGTATTTATTTAAAATAGAATAGTCTAAAGGAGTAAAACTCGAAGACGGAGCTTCGCACGACCGGAGATGTTGGAGCCAGTGGGAGCACCAAGATTTCATGCCTTGTGGTTGTTTAGTCACATAGGATTTTGGACCGTCAGTTCTCGTGTTGGCTCACGAGACTGACAATAGATCTGGGCAAAAGCTATGACACTGTCTTGTTTTTATCTGCGTGGTTGATTATGATTGCTTAGTCTTAGATAAAAACAAAAAAATTTTATGAAATCAGTTAAAAGAGTTCGATTACAGTTTGTTTTTCGAACCAGTCCTTTTTAAAACTAAAAACTGGCTAAATCCTTAGGAAAATCTTAGATCAGTTAGTGTGATCCATTTGTGGACACCTTTGGCGAAAGGTACGTTGGGGCTCGAAGATAAATTCTTGAGTACCCACGTTCAAACCCCAAGCTGAAGGGGGTGAAAAGACTCTGCGATATCGGGGGGTACCGACCAGAGTACATCCAGTTCAAAATGGTGCGATCTATTTTGGTAGTTGTTACAACTCACCGGGTGGTACCGGGCCAAAGCACACTAGAGGGACTAAATATGCACGGATTCAAGTATCCGATGTCCCGACGATCTAGAAGTCGTATCTTCGTTTAAAGATGCGATTGGTATAAGGCGTTACCTACCAGAAATAGCATGGATTGGCTTGCGTGAGCAAACCGCCTGTCAATTCATGTGAAATATGGATTCTAGTCTAATATAATTATTGTTCTAAGGTAATAATTTATTAGAAATACAATCAGATAACTAAATCGGAATTTTATATTTGTAGATGTCTGCTATTATCTTTTATTCACCTGAGGAATCTCTCCGCCTGATAATGGGGAAATGGAAGCTTACAGGCCAAAATTTTCCAGTCTGGAAAATGCACCTTGACAATGTCTTGGATGCACAGGGTAAGCGGTACGTGATAGAGAAACCCGTTTCACGACCCGGTTGCAATGCTCCTGAAAAGGACTTTGCTGAATACTTCAAATTCATGGCTGACGAATCTGATGTGATGTCGATTCTGTCCTTTTCTACCTCACCCGAGTTTACTACTGATTTGAGGGTTAGATATTGCCATGAGGTCGTGAAGAATATAGAGAACCAGGTGGGTTTCTATAAGAAGAGTGGGAAGTATCTGATCATGAAAGAGATCTATTCTCTGAAACTGGAAAAGGGTCAATCTGTTAAAGAGCATCTCCTAGAGATGAGGAAGCTCTTTAAAGGTCTGTCACGCATGGGATACAAGGTAGTCCAGGAGGAACTTGTGCATCTCATGTGGTTCTCTCTCACGGATGAGATACGTAACACAGTTAGTGCATACATTGGAGAACCAAAGAAAGACGTGGCAAAGCTTCATGAGGATATTTTGGCCAGTTTGGAGCCGAAAACTTCAGCATCTGCTGACCTCATGGACACGGATTGGATTGACGAGCTGGGAGATCTGAGTTGCCCAGAATGCGGTAGCAAGGATATTTGTGCTCACTCGATGGACATCGACCAGCTAGACATCGGTTTACCCGATGCACCAGGTATCTTTATGATAGACTGTTTGATCACTTCTTATGAATCATGGGTACTTGATACAGGCAGTGGTAATCACATTTGTAATCATTTACAGGGATTCAAAAGAAGGGAGATGCTGGGGAAGGACCGTTCGAACCTAAGAGTCGGCGAAGGCCAGATGCTTGTAGCTGAGTCTATAGGGTCTTACAGTCTTAGTTTACCCTCGGGTCTAGTATTGGAACTTGAAAATTGTTATTATGTTCCTAAGATGATCAAAAATGTTATTTCTTTCGATTTACTTGTAGACCAAGGGTTTTTCTATAAATATGATTATAAACTTATTTCTTGCTTTAAAAATGATATCTTTTATTTCAAAGCAACTCCCTCTAATGGTCTATATGTGTTAAATCTACAAGAAAATAGAGAAGTCTATCATATAAGTAAACGATCCAAGAATATTGAGGATCAGACTTACCTCTGGCATTGTCGTCTAGGTCACATAAACAAGAAACGCATAGAGAAACTCCAGAAAGGAGGACTCCTTGGGTCTTTCGATTTTAAACCGTTTGACAATTGCGAATCTTGTTTATCCGGCAAGATGACAAAGCAACCCTTCAACAAAGATAATGAAAGGGCAAATGATTTGTTGGGAATAATACACACAGATGTGTGTGGTCCCTTCAGTCATGAAGCTAGAGGAGGATACCGGTACTTCATCACTTTTACTGACGATTTCAGTAGATATGGTTATGTCTACTTAATGAGACATAAATCTGAAGCCTTTGAAAGATTTAAGGAATTTCAGAATGAAGTACAGAATCAACTTGACAAAAGGATCAAGTTCCTAAGGTCAGATCGAGGTGGGGAATATCTGAGTCAGGAATTTAACAATCATTTGATAGAATGTGGGATTGTTTCACAACTCACACCTCCGTACACACCCCAGATGAATGGTGTGTCAGAAAGGAGAAACCGTACCTTGCTAGATATGGTAAGATCAATGATGTGTCGTTCCTCACTACCAGTATCATTTTGGGGACATGCGCTCGAAACAGCGGCCCATATACTGAACAAAGTGCCAACTAAATCGGTAGAAAAGACACCATATGAAATTTGGACAGGCAAGAAACCAAAGTTGTCTTTTCTAAAAATTTGGGGATGTGAAGTATATGTCAAGAGACCAACTTCTGAAAAACTCAAACCCAAATCAGATAAGTGCTTCTTCGTAGGATATCCCAAGACTACTGTGGGATACTACGTCTACAATCCTACCGAGAACAAAGTCTTTGTAGCTCGGGGAGGTGATTTTCTGGAAGATAAGTTCCTCAATACAGAGGATACCAGGAATGATGTAGATCTACAGGAGGTAGAGGAAGATGACACTTCACCGATAGTTGAGCCAGTTGCTCAACAAGAATATGTTGAGACTCAACCGGAAACGGTTGAGGAGGTGCAAACACAGGACCTTCGCAGATCCACTAGGATAAGGCAAGAACCAGATAGGTATCTTGGGTTCTTAGTCTCTCAGGATGATGGAGACTTGAATGAACCAACCTCCTATGGAGAAGCTGTATCAGGCAGTGAGTCTGAACAATGGCAGGAGGCCATGAAGGCTGAGATGCAGTCCATGTACGACAACCAAGTATGGGAGTTGACAGATTTACCCCAACACTGTAGGGCTGTTGGACGTAAATGGGTTTTCAAGAAGAAAACTGACATGGACGGTAATGTGCACACCTTTAAAGCTAGACTGGTAGCAAAAGGTTTCACGCAAACTCATGGTATTGACTATGATGAAACTTTTTCACCAGTAGCAATGTTAAAGTCTATTAGGATCTTGATGGCCATTTCAGCGTACTTCAATTACGAGATTTGGCAGATGGATGTTAAGACGGCCTTCCTGAACGGGAAGTTAACAGAAGACGTCTATATGGAACAACCGGAAGGTTTCATAGATCCAAAGAATCCTAATAAAGTGTGCAAGTTGTTGAAATCCATATATGGATTAAAACAAGCATCTAGAAGTTGGAACTTACACTTTGATGAGCGAATCAAAGAATTTGGTTTTGCCAAGAGTGAGTTTGAACCATGTGTTTACACAAAGTTCAGTGGGAGCATAGTAACCTTCTTGGTCTTATATGTAGATGATATTCTACTCATTGGAAATGACGTACCAACTTTACAGAGTGTAAAGACTTGGTTAAGCAAGTGTTTCCAAATGAAAGACCTTGGAGAAGCCGCCTATATACTTGGTATAAAGATCTATAGGAATAGATCTAGACGGCTTATCGGGCTTAGTCAAAGTACATACATTGACAAAATCCTGAAACGATTCAGGATGGACGAATCCAAGAAAGGATTTATCCCAATGCAGCATGGCATAGTGCTAAGCAAAGCACAGTGTCCTGTTTCTAGTGAAGATCAGGACAAGATGAAATTGATCCCATATGCTTCAACGATAGGATCAATTATGTATGCCATGTTATGTACAAGGCCCGATGTTGCTTACTCGATAAGTGTTACGAGCAGATACCAGCAGAACCCAGGTGAAGCCCATTGGGTGGCTGTCAAGAACATTCTCAAGTACATGAGACGCACAAAAGAAATGTTCTTGGTCTTTGGAGGATCTGAAGACGAGATTAGCGTCACAGGCTACACTGACGCTAGTTTTCAGACCGACAAAGATGATTTTAGATCACAGTCAGGATATGTATTTACCCTAAATGGAGGCGCGATCTCGTGGAAGAGCTCGAAGCAAGATACCATAGCGGATTCCACTACAGAGGCAGAGTACATTGCAGCATCAGATGCGGCAAAGGAAGCTGTCTGGCTCAGGAGTTTTATCACGGATCTAAGAGTTGTAGCCAGTATCTCTAGACCCATTGATATTTACTGTGATAACTCTGGGGCAGTAGCGCAAGCGAAGGAGCCCAGAGAACATCACAAGTCGAGACATGTACTCAGGAAATATCACCTCATCCGAGAGATTATTGGAAGAGGAGATGTGAGAATATGCAAGATTCCGACGGATGAGAACGTTGCAGATCCGCTAACAAAGCCTTTAGCTAGAGCAAAGCATGAGGGCCATACTAGTTCCATAGGAATGCAGTACCTGGATACTAGTAGTTAGTTTATGTTATCGATTATCAATGTAATTTTTGAAACATTATGAAAGTTTATTTCACAGTGTGTTGGAAATAAAGAGATACTATTTTAAAGATGTTTCAAGAAAAATTACTTTTCGCATATTTAAAGTTATCCATGATTTTTCACGAGTTCGTAAAAATCTAAATCTCCGTAGCAACTTATTGAGATGGGAATCTCAGTAGGGTTATAACGCTATTATGAAGTGTTTAATATACAGTTGATATAGTTAGACATTCATAGATACTTATCAGAGTGAATAGGTATTGGATGTGACCAGTTTCAAGTCTGCTTCATGGAGCCTTTGTCATAAGCATTGACTTGATGATAGGTTGTCCTTTGACCTGAGATATCTGGTCTATGATCATGAGGACTACTGTACTCTTAGCATGCTCTAACGCCGCACCGTAACTGGGTGGTCATAAGGGGTATGACTAGATGCAGCGGAAGCCGTGATTGTAGATGCGGATAGTCAAGATGGGATTTACACCTCCCACATGGGAGAGATATTTCTGGGCCCCCTGACGGTTAAGATTGGCAGAAATGTGTGGCCACGCTCGGATAGAATAACAGTGGGTTATTTGGAAGATCCGTTACTGCAGGCAATCGAGATCAGAGTCAGGAAATACTTGAGTTTATGATTGAACTATCTCAGCTCCATGTCAAAACTCACTTTAAAATATCGTGTGTAAAAGGAATGAACCTGTGTACAATTCAAATATGAATCGTATCTCTGGCTATAAGAGATCTTATAACCTGGTCAACCTAAGTGTCTGGCTAGGGACCTCCTTAGGCTAATAGTGACAGTTAAGTTACTTGTCTGGCACAAGTGGGAGTCTGAAAGGATTATGTGCAAGACAGTAATTAGGATCACTATGTCCAATGTTATAAGACACTAGTGGGTCACACTGCTACACACCCAACCCGAGACCTATTGGATTTATCGTGTGGAAATAATTAATTAAGTTTAATTATTTGATAGAGAGAAAGGAATAAATAATAAATTGTTTATTTATTATTTATCAGATAAATATAATTACTTGATTAACAAGTTTGAGTTAATTAAGGAAGTTATTGTGGAGAGTTATTTATGGATTGGGATTCTTAATATGATTACCATAATTACCTATATAAATATAGGGTTAGGGTAATAGAATTACATAACTGATTTCATAATTACTTTCTCGCCAAGAATCCCAAACCTCTCTCTCTCTCTCTCTCTCTCTCTCTCTCTCTCTCTCTTGTCGGCGTTGACACACACACACACACCGGGAGGTTTTTCCGATCAAATCCGAGGCGGTCTAGCAGCCAGTCTCACGGTGGTGCAGTAGCGGTGTATCCCTCACTAGCATCCGGAGGATCGTTTGTATCGTCTAAAGGTAAACGCGAGAAAACCCCCTTGATATAATTGTGTTTAATAAACTACGGATGGATCATTGTTCGGGTTAGGTTTTTATCCGCTGCGTAATTATTTATCTGTTTATCCGACCCGATAGAACCCAACAGAAACGATTAAGATCAATAGGCTTTTAAGGGTTTTTTGCTTTTATCGCTTCCGCACGATTAGATCGGAAACAGCGTGTTTCTGATCACGTAGGTTTTATCAGTTTGATTAACCTATGTGATTTATCAAACCAGCGAGGTTTGTTAAATCTGTATTAATCCTCGAGTCAGTTTGATCCAAGGATACCCACAAAAACCCAACACAAACAACAAACAACAAACAACAATGAAATAAACCTAACATTTTAACATCAAACAACAAATGAAAATAACCTTAAATCCCTAATCAAATAATATAACCAAAACCGCTTAAACATAAAACAATCATGAAATAAACCTGACATAAAACATTAGAAATTAGAAACGAGAGTCGAGAAATTACAACATTGAGGGTAGTAGGCTATAGAAGTTAGAGGAGTTCCACTGTTCGAACTTCGAAGAAATGAAAGCAAAAAACGAAGAATCAAACTATCGAAGGCAAAACAAAGACATGAATTGAGAGCGAGTTTGTGACTTCGATAGCTTGATTCTTCGTTTTCCCTTCAATAGTTTAATTCCTGTCTTTGTTTTGCAATCGATATATCAATGGCTACTGGTAGCGGAAATGCTGTCCGTGCCACTATGTGGCCGCAATATCACCACAATGAGGATGCAAGTATACACCGACACTGGGATCGCTACAAGTAATAAAGTGATAAGTATACCGAGATCGTTTCCACAGGGATTGGTTTTCAGAATTTCGAATATAGAGTTGAGAATACACTGATTTCAGTTAGAGAAGAAGATAATATTTTTGGGAGATTTATAACAGTTAATTAAAGAAAATTAAAGCAAAAGGAATGGGTGTAAGCTTTCTCTTAAAACCAGGTAGTACACGAGTTTAGAAACTTCACGTTATGGGATTATTCATAAAAACCCAAATCTCGAAACTACGTTTTTACAAAACATACCGTGAAGTTGCTACGAAGTCGTCATTACTACCAAATCGTAAGATTGCCGGTTTTACTAAGTAGACTTTAAAGAAAATCTCGTTCCACCGAGTATGGGGATTTACACCCAAGTCTCCTTGTGATATAAATCCCGACCGGCTTACTGAACCTTAGAAAACCATACAAAACCCGCATCTCTGCGTGATTATCAAAGACCCTCTCGAGCTCTTCGTGCATTATCCAAACCGTATTTCGGACCCGCCCATCTCTGGATCTGAGGTCTAACACGACACATCAAAATGATCGGTTTATCTGTATCGAAATTACGCGTCGGTTCAAATAACCAATCTTAAGATCCGAAAGTAATGACAAACACCCAAGTGCTGTCTACACGGTTTTAAGAGGGACTTACACCCACACCCATAAGGGGTTTAGCCTAAAATAAAAGACATATATAAAATAAAATTAACTATTACTTGCATAAAATAAAATACGAAAGATAAACTACAGTACGAGAAAATAAATACGAAAAGCTTAAAGACGGATATTTAAATAAAGCAGTAAAAAGAAGAGAACAAAAAGAAGAAGAAAACCTTAAGCTCCTCCATTAATGGAGGAGCAAGGTAAGGAAGAAGAAAGCAAGAAGTAGCAGATGTGTTGGGGTTCTGAATTGAGGAGGCATCATCTTCTTTTTATAAGGAAATTTAACCCATGGATATAATCCATGGGTATAAATTCATGCAATCGAGACCTCCTTATCCTCTCATCAGATCTTTTAATTATTCTCATCACATGGGCCATGTGGGCCACTTGCACAACTGCCTCTTCAGAATTTCTAAAGGCCAAGTTAAAACTGCTTCCCCTCAGTGGTGACACAGAGGGGACTGCTTTGCCCTTTCAGCGTTTCAAAAGCCATATAAGATGATTCCCCTCAGTGGTGAGAATGTCACCACAGAGGGGTCTTCTGCTGTAGCTTAACATTTTAATCCTGGGCTTTTTGAATGCTTCTGCTTCTGGAGAGCTTGGGCTGCTTCTGAAAATTAGGCCGTTTTGCTGGAGTTTGGGTCTTTTTCTTCAAACTTGATCATTTGGATGTATCATCACCTTTCTAAAAGCATTTTGGACAAAAGAGGAAGAAAGAGAGCAAAGTGGGTTTAAAATAATATACAAAATGAGGTTTTTAAACACTAAATAACTCTCAAAATAGAGAGTTATCAGCTACCCTTTTATCTTTTGCAAATAAAAGGGTAGCCATTGATTTTAAACCCTTTTGTTTCTTAAGAAACTCGATGTTTGCACATAAGGTTTAAGTAAATCCCAAAAAAGTTCCCACCAACACCCATTTTTTAAAATTAGTAGTTGAATGAATTTTTGTGATTCAATGATGAGTAAAATCGTTCTTAAGCTTCAAGATTTTATCAATTTTGAGTAGCAAGTAGAAGAAAAGGTTTGTATTGGAGAGCGGAGGAAGAGTTTTGGTTGTGAGGGTATAATTGGAAAAAAAGTGTCGGAGAGGATAATGCTTATCTTAAAAGCTAGTGAATAAGTTTTTTATTTTATTTTATTAAGCCAGTACCAAACAATTCTATTAAGCTAAGGGAATAAGCTCAAGGCTCTATTACACCCTCTTAAACAACTACGAAATAGGCACTTAATCATATATTCATATGGACCATTTAATCATTTCATGCTAAATCATTCCATAACCGTCAAATTGTGCTTAGAGTTCATTTGCATCACTAATGAGACCATGAGTTGTCCCCATCCCAAAGGCTTTGAGAACACCTCGAGTTGCTCGGGTAAATTCGAGGACACTACCACATCCAATTTGGTTAAGTGGTGTTCGGGTTCTCCATCCCGATCAGCAAGGCCCTACCCCCATCCCAACCCTTGACCCCGCCCCACCTATTTTCTCTCACTTTCTTTTCTTTTTGTTATTAATTATTTAATAAATTTAAAAGTATGGCTAAAATTAGGTTGGATATAAGACACGGGGATATCGTAGGTAATTTGAGAAGTATAACTCATGTTCTAACATCTTAGCCAGGTAACCACAAGGTTGTGGCGTACTGGTTAAAGCCTGTGGGGGAAGTGACTAATTAATCGTTCTACCTGAAGTTCGAATTTAGGCGCTTCCAGATTGTGGCCATTGAGGATTAACTTAGGACATCATGCTTTAGCTGTCGGTCAACCTTGTCGGGATTATTCGAGCACAATGCTAGATACCGTTGAAAAAAGATCTTAGCCAGGTGGATTCCGTAGCATGAAGGGCTGGGCAAACCGGGTCTATCCACTTACTAGAGTCTTTTACCTTCTCTATTAAGACACAATCACATTCCCATCGCCGCCACACCGACCTTCTTCTCACTTTGACTTTTTGCCGATCAAACAAAACCCTAAACCTTCATCGTTAACAATGGCAATGAGATCAGCTATCATCTCACGATCGACTCCTCTTCGTAGCTTCATGGAGTCGAACACTTCGCGATCGTCCTTTCGTTTCTTCAGCGATCAAGGTCGCGTCTTAAGCGAGGAAGAACGCGCTGCTGAAAATGTCTACATCAGGGTACTACTCAATTTCTCTCTATTTGTAATTTGTGTCATTGTGTGTGTATGTATGGATTAAAGTAATACTTTAGATTGAAGTTGTATAGAGTTTTGAGTGATGGCTGATTGATTGACTTTTTTGGGGGGTTTTATTGTTGTGTTTATGAAGAAAATGGAAAAAGAGAAGTTGGAGAAGCAAAAACTCAAGGAGCAAAAGGAGAAAGCTGAGAAAGAGAAGGCTGAAAAGGTTAGATATTGCTCTTAGATGTTCATTATATGTGATTAACATATGTATTTGTATGATTTTCGCTAATCATGATATGTCATTCTTAGAAATTTCTGATTTTTTCGATGCTGATTGCATAAGTTAACTTTATGGGTAGCTTGATTGATTGATACATGAGCTTTATAGGTAGCTTGATCGATTGATGCATAAACTTTAAGCTAGCTTATAAGCAAGTCCATCCAAACATGTACCGTTAGCTAGTTTATTGAAATGCTAGATGGAGTAACGTTTAAGTAGCTTTTTCCGGTTATACCCTTATTAATATTAATTATTATACCCCAATATACCCTTTTTGGTCATTTCACATACTTATAAGCTAGTTTTTGCCAAACATAATGTATTCATAAGCTAGCTTATCAGCTACTACCTAGCTTATTAGTCAACAGCTAGCTTATCAGCTACTACCTAGCTTATTAGTCAACAGCTAGCTTATCAGCTATCAGCTACTTTGCCAAACACAACCTAAACCTTAAGTGAAAGTGAAACGTTAGATTATCATACACAGCAAGCAATCTAAAAAACAGTGGAAAATGAGGGGTTGTTATCCGTGTACCTTGTAGTAATTATCTCTTAGACTTTGATTGAATAAAAATGGATTACAATCGGGATAAGTTAGACCAATGGTCCTTATTGAGGCAATGTTTCTTTAGTGTTTGTGATCTTCGGGAAATAGGGTGCGCTCACTCTTAGATCACAGAATGAATTGCTGTATTTAGATTTGACCGACTTTTGTAGGATGCTGAAATTTATCAATATAGGTTGTGCCATTGAGGCATTGACTAAAATGAATTAGAAAGCTCGTTAGCTTATAATATTAAGAATTTTTCGAACCTTCTAATTGTGTTATCTAAATATATAAGGTTTCTCCCATTAGCTTTTGGTATTTTGACCATTCTACATCTGCCTCGATACATGCTTATTTTAGAAAGCATGCATTTAGGTATCTCAACAATCTGAATGGAGGATACATTGTTGCTTTAGGCTAGCAAGAATGGATTTTTTGAGCATTTTCAAATCTATTACACCTTGGTAGTATATGGAAAAGAAAAAGGATTGTGGGGGTATGATTTAATTACAATTGTTGCATGCAGGTAAGAGATAAGAATATTGGTCATTTGTTATTTTTGATAAAATCCCCTGTGCAGATTAAGGGAATGCACTCAATTCAGGGGGGGTATGTTTTTTCATTTACATAGTAAAAAAAGCATCCTCAGATAGAACTTGGCGAATCTATTTTTTGGGCACTGTTCTGAACATTGAATGATGTATTAATCACACGGAATCTGCACCTTGAATAAAATTTGACACGCCCGGAAATGTCGATTTATCAAAAGTTGTCATGAAGTGTTTACTGGGAACGACTTTTATCTACAATACCTCTTATGATCCTTGTCCTTCGTATTGCACAATGGTATCGTTTACTTATTTGAAATCATGATTGGTTTCTTAGTTAAAGGGATAACATGATTGCGAAATCAAATTGCAGGTGAGAATTTGTTGGTCAAATTAGTCTTTATGTTATGATACATATGCAGGCAGAACCTTTTGATGGTGGAACATTTTGAATATTAGGTTATCCTTGTTCTGGAAATGTAAATTTGAGATGCGGCTTGTGCACTCTTTCCTATTTATTTCTTTTTCTTTCCATACTGATCTCAATTACTACTATTCCCATATTATCATAGGCAAATTGATATTTAGGTACAACTTTTTTTTTTAAAATCTTTTCTATCTTCCCATACCGATAGTCATTAGCACTATTTAGGATAGGTTTCATAAAAGCATGTCTCTATTCTTATACTGTGAAGTAAATATGAATAGTTCCGAATGGTCTTATTTCAGAAACGTGGTTGTGTATGCTTCTATGTTTTTGATCCAATTGATTTACCGTGGACCCTTTTTCTTTCAGAAACCTTAAGGACATGGAGATGCTTGACATGGGTTGACTGTAACTCTTGCTGCTGCTGTTGTAAGCTTTTACTTGCAAGTAGTACAGAGAAATAAATGTATCTTATAAAAGACTGATATTGAAAAGATCTTGTTGTGTCTATGTGTTTGTACAAAGTGTGTGTTACTTCTGGATAGTTTAGTTGTAATGTTGTTTGTTGTTCTGCCAACCTCTCTAGTCTATACCCTTTGGGCCAAAGGAAAAAGACTACGTCTTTCCCTCTTCAGACCCCACTCTGTGATGGTTCGTTTAGTTTGGTTTGGTTTGGTTTGCAAATCTGGATGAAAGAATATCAAAAAACTTGATCTTTTTTCAAATCAAACCAAACAAGCGTGGTAAATGCCATGCCGATGTAGGGTCTTGAGGTAAAATGTATACCGTAAAAGGATCCACAAAGATTACTACAGGTATTTGATGCAGTATTTAAAAGATGAGAAAGAAAAAGGAACATTGTGTAGTATTCAAAATACGACTCGCTTTCGGGTTCCACTGTCTTCCACTGTTGTTGGGGATGGGGATAGGGTTCTTTTACATAAAACAGTAATAAGTGTGTAGTTCCATATCATGGTCGAGATTGCGTTTGATCACTTTGTTAAGTTGTATTTGACACTTAATTGGCTGCATATCACTGAATAACTCGAGGGTAATCTCAAATTTTTGTAGAAGTCGTTGCCTGTAGACTTGAAAGGTCATGGGCGCCCCTATAATAATGCTGATTATAATCATCAGTCGGGGAACCATTAGCTGATGACTCTGTAAGTGGCAACCCATCAAGCAATAATACATAAGCGGAAAAAAAAATGTCAACTGAACTACATCAGTTGCAACCCATCAACTGATTTTCATCAGCTAAACCTCGAGATAGACCCATTAGATGTAAACCCATCAAATGGAAGCACCGACGGTGAAGTCGTTTTCATCTGTCTCTATCAACTGCTGATATACTATCTGACCAAAACACAGTGCCGATGCAACTCCTATGCCCAAACACATATGACCCGTGTATGTTTGGCTTTTCAACTTTGATGACTAAAATCACCCGCCCTTTTTATGGCCCTCTGCCAGACTGTCACTTAGACCCCTTTGTATGGATGACAATGATCCCGGATTCTAGTGAGCTTATACGAGTGCACATCCCACACTTTGTATCCCGTGTCATAGTATGCCGACCCCATTTTTTTTATGAATCCATTTACACCAAAATAGATCCAAGGAAATTACCCATTTCGTGCTCCCCCAATGGATTTTGCCCTTTTTATCTCTCGTAGAATACTTAAAATTCACCAAAGATGTAGCACATACATACAATTTTTTCCATCACAACCGGTACCGGGACTGACCTTGTTCATGAAACAATATAAGGTACAATTTTTTGGAAGGGTGTTTAAGACTAATCCCGGTAAATTATGAATAAATTCAGTGGCCACAATTGTTGCATACGTCTAAATTTGAACCCTTAGCAGATGGGATATTCCACCATTGTGGAAAGACGAACAAATAATACTAAATAATAAGCAACCTTAGTTAATAAGTAGGCACATTAAAAATAAAACATAGAAAATGTTGCTGTATTGTACCACTCACAAAGATTTGCAGTTTCAAAGACATCTAGTCCAATCTCATGGCTCTTTACAGAAGATTACAATCACTAGCAATAAAAACATAGGTAAAACAAGATGTGCAGAATCATAAACAACCATGGCCGGCTGGCAAACACAAAGTTTGCAACGGATACAACATTGTTTTTCTCATCTTTCGATCACAAAACCGGTCGAAAGAAGGATATCCTAACACAAGATCATTGTAGTTCCCAATTCGTTTTTCCTATAAACTCGCATTTCGTAAATCATAATTCCAACATCCAGAAAAAAGTCTCATAGTTCTCTGCCATATATTCCTACAAGCCTAATATCATGAAGATCAAATTCTTTACCGTCGTCCTCGTACTTGCATCTCTCCACGGAGCAATGGCTGGCGACCCCGACATTCTCTCCGACTTCGTCGTGCCTTCCGGTACTAAAATCGTGGACTCAAACTTTTTCACGTTTACAGGTACGCGGGTTTTAGTCGAGGCTCCAGACGCAGAAACTTTCAGCGTTCTGAAAGTCGGTATGTCTGAATTCCCGGCTCTTAACGGCCAAAGCGTTTCTTATGCGATTCTTGATTTCCCGCCCAGTTCTGTGAACCCTCCTCACACTCACCCGCGAGCGTCTGAACTCTTGTTCGTCCTCGATGGATCATTGCAGGTCGGGTTTGTTGATACCACCAATAGGCTTTTTACTCAGACCCTTCAGACGGGGGATCTTTTCGTGTTTCCCAAGGGACTTGTTCACTTCCAGTATAACGGTGAAAAGAATCAAGCATTCGCCGTGTCTTCGTTTGGCAGTGCGAATGCTGGAACGGTGTCGGTTCCAAATTCGGTTTTCAATAGCACCATCGATGACGGGATATTGGCCAAATCTTTCAAGACGGATGTAGACACCATCCGTAAAATCAAGGGTGGGCTTTCTGGCAAGATTTGAATTTGAGATGGGGGTCTTGAAAGAATTGAGGATTTTCTTTGTTTAATTGATGAATAAATGGTGTCATTTAGTTGAATGACCTTGAATGGATTTTCAATTAAAAACGTGACATTCAAGAAATATTATTTATGACTATTGATGTTGTTGGCTTTTTAAATGTATACAACCTTTTACAATTGATACATGTTGGTATTGGTTATGTATCTAAAGTTACAAACTTACACTGTTGAGTTCAATAACAAGTTAAAGCTTAAGGTAAGTAGGTAACTACTTGGATAAAAAATAATTGAAATTTAATAGAGTTGCCCTTTCTTGTGAAGTAAAATTTGGAGTTGCGTGTAGTGATGCACTGCATAGTAGTTGAATCAGAGGTTAATCATTTTGATTCGGTGAATATTCAGGCAGGGGGGAGCAAAATCCGCCCTACCTGACCGCCTGAAAATCGAACCGTAAATTAGGCCAAAACTGCAAACCGCCAACCCGAATAAAGTTTGGGTTCGGATTGGGTTGTTATTTTCAAACCCGAACCCTTCGAAAACCCGAACTTATAAAAAAACCTTTTTTTTTTATATATATATGTATAAAATAATCTATAATATTCTATACTTATCAAACACAGTAACACTAACAATAAAAAATAAGGAGTTGTTACCTGTTATGAATTGTTTAAAAAATAAGGAGTTGTTGCCTATTTATGAAGAAAATAAAGATTTGGATATTTTTACTTTTTTAGTATGTTTTTTGATTTAAAAGAGTCTCTAAATTAGACTCTCTCAAATCCACCACCAAAGCCATAAAAATGATGTTTTCATCTCCAATCCAATACTAAAACATAAAAATAAAAGAGAATAAGGTATGTTCCATATTTGAAAGCCAATAAAATAAGCCTCTAACATCATATATTAATATTAATGTTTTTTTTATAGCATATGTATAGATTAATAATTTACTACATTAGATAATATCCTGTATTAATTTTTTATTACTAGAGCATGCATCTTCAATTTCTAATTTTTTTTAAAATAAAGAATCAAACGGAAAAATCTTTAAATTAAATTGTATATATCTTCAATAGATTTTCTAATTTTTTTTTTAAAATAAAGAATCAAAAGGAAAAATCTTTAAATTAAATTGTATATATCTTCAATAGATTCCTTATTTTAGAGATTTGATCATCCATTATATTATTTAATATTCAATAACTTTATGATCCCAATTTTTTTATTTTACAAAGAGGTTAGCAAAATAATATTAACTCAATCCTTATCGGTAGAATAATGAATAAAAAAACTTATTTCTCTCTTCCTCTAACAAAGATATAAAGATTTTTCTATGTTGAAAGTTTTTCCATTGGTTCTCTATTTTAAAGAATGAGATAAAGATGCTCTTCGAGCAATTTAAAGAACAAAGAATGATTTTTTTTTTTCTATTTTAAAGAATCCGTTGAAGATGCTCTTATAACATTAAAGATGTTTTGAGTGTTGGGTGAAAAGGATTTTTTTAATGTTCAAAGACCCTATTATTTTCAATGTTTTTTTAGAGGTTAAGTTGAAGATACCCTAAAATGATAAAAGGATTAATCAAATTTGGAAATTTCTTAAAAAATATTACAATGTGAGAAATGTTTTAAATATATTCACACCAATATGGTACATTAAAATTAAACTTTTAGAAATTTTTTTACTAGAGAAATGAGTATTTGATAATATAATAAATGTTAAAATATTTAAAATGAATTTCTTTTCCCGAGTTAAATGCATTTAATTTTAGAGATTTTAAAATTCTATTTTTCATTTTCAGTTTTTAAACAATCCATTGAAGATGAGGTAAATAAACATACTTGCGAATATATCTAAGTTGATAAGTGTATTTAAAGTGCAATATCTTAAGGAAGGGAAAATCATTAATAGGTATTCCATAAAAATAACATTAAAATCATTAATGGTGATTCAATTGCATCTAATGATTTAGAGCAACAATAATCATTAAAGAATGATGCACATTAATGCAATGTAAACCATTGATATGGTTATAACAAGATACAAATAGTTTTGATAATTAATTAACAAAAAGGTTATTAAAAAAGTTATCAATATAAGATTAAATTATTTGTAATTTAATGCATTAATATATACCAATATAACTTATTTTGAAAGATTCCAATTTTTCGCCTAAATTGCAAAGTGTCACGTGAAAATCAATAAATAATAAAAAAAAAAAGTATAACTTGAAAGTCGGTTTAGTTTTTGGCTAAAATGTGAAAGAAATGACGTTTTTAAAGTAATTTTAAACGATTGTTTGATTTAAAGTGTTTTATAAAATTGATTCTTATAACTTATAAATATGATTTTTTAATAAGAGATTTGTTTTTTTTTATTGGAGAATAACTCCAACCCATAACAACAATAATAACACCAAAACACTAAAATTGGTGGGACCTTTAACGCTAAAAAAGGTTCAATTTCCAATCATACTTTAAAAAGAAACACACCATACAATATTTCTAAATTTATACAAATTTTGACTTATAACCCTTAAATGGTGGGCCATGTTGGTTTTGGTGGGTGAATAGTGTCTTAGTAAATTTGATGATTTTTGATGCAAAAGATATTGACACTGTAAATCTTTTTAAAGTTTGACACTGTAATTTTTATTGTGAACGTAAGAACTACTCCCATCATGTGACAATCTGCATCGCCGCCTAAGCTTTATTCAGTCAGTTTGAATATTCATGCTTTATTCAGACTGAATACAAGCTATTTTCACACACACACACACACACACGAAAGTTCCATTGCGAACTCAAATTTCATTGTGAACGTGAGGACAATCAGTAGCACACCACGTGGCAAATTCAACCTGAATAATCATGTATTGTTCAGAATAATACATGATTGTTTAGGCTGAATATGCCATGTGGTGCACTATGGCCTGTTCTCACGTTCGCAATGAAAGATGAGTTTTCCATCTGAACCTGACCCTATATAGCGTCGCGTCTATTACAAACCATGAGATTATTACAAACTTTAAAAACCAATCTTAACCATACATGTAAATGATTGTGTGTGTGTGTGTTAATCATCTAAAAACTTTATATATTGTAATAACTACAATAACTTTTATCAAAGCATTGGTAGCTTAGTGATTGGTAACATTTTTGGGAGGGACAATAGATGACATCCCTGTCTACCGGGGTTCAATTCATGGGTGAGCATGTGGCAATACCCTGACCTTGGGTCGGTCCATGGTCGCCAAGGATTAGTCAGGTGCCCGTATGGATCCCGGATACCTCGTCTATTTTGTGTTGGGACGAGTGCGTGAGTTATCTGACGTTCAAAAAAAAAAAACTACGATAACGTTTATCATAAGATATTGCTTTACATGATATACATTTTTTCCAATCCAAGGCTGTTATTTAGTGTAGTATATACATATATTTCTTTACAATGTGTTTGCTTCATATATATTCAGTTCACAATATAAAATCTTTTTACATGTAACGTTTGTTTCAAAAACAAGCAACAAATGTTCATATTTTGAAAGAAATACAAATTCATTACTGCCCATGAGACTTATAATATGCAAGGTGTGAAAAAAACCAAAAAGATAGACAAAACCAACCAAAGATGAGAAAAAAAAGAACATTAACCAAGTAGTGAGAGAGGCCTTCATCAATAATATGAAGGAACTAGACTATTGAGATTTGAGTCTAAAAGGGAGATCCAAGATTTTTACATAACATGTGCTTCTCAGCTTCTTTAAGATAAGGCTTACAAAATCACTCGATATATTTTTAGCCGAATTCCATTATATCCAAGAGATTTTTATTGGTTTTTTGGGTTGATTTCTAAAAATATTTAAAATTCTTTATTGATTTCGAGAGATTTTTAAAATTTTCGGTTGAAGTGAAGAGACTTGGTCAGAATGATTAATAGAATCTTATAATATAGTGTAAATGATTTATGGTTGTTTGGTAACTATTGAGAATGAAATCAAGGTGCTTAATGGTTAAGAGAGATCCAAGATATAAAATCATTCAAAGGGTTTTAGAACAATTAAACGATAGTTTTTTTTTGACAAACATGATTTACCTCTTAACGATTCAGAGGTTGCCTTTTGATGAAACTGTTAAAAGGTAAACAACCATGCCTACATATTTTCTAAAGCAATATAACTCATGTTGAAATTTATAACCGTGTCGAATCATGTAACTTATTATTGTATTTGAGAAAATAAATTTTATAGCCAATTCAAAAAATCCCCTTAACCTCCTAACCATTTTCTCCTAAAAATTCACGTTATACCCACCGAGCCGCTAATAGTGGCTCCATGTTTTTCCAGCTAATAGCAATCATCCGATAGCGGATCGATAGGTATAACGTGAATTTTCAAGAAAAAATATTTTTTCTATTTTTTAACCAAGACAAACCAAATTGAAAAAGTATTTGTTTTGAATTTCTGATAGTTTACCTAATGGGTTATGGGTGGGGTTTACCCGACCCACCAGCCTATGGGGTCTTTTTAGCACCCGCATGACGATTAACAGAAAACGGTGCCATGAAAGCTGTGCTGAGATTCATCAAACCCATTCTAACCTTACATTCAAGAAACAGAAATCTGTCATCCATAGCCGTAGCTATACCCGCCAACGAACATGGATCCATCTGGACTCCCGAGAAAACCCCTTTATGGGTTCGGGCATACCCGACTCATCATCTATCGAGTATCCACCAAATACTGCAAAAATGCGCCAGAGAAAAGCTTCCCATGGAAGGAATGGCTTGCCATGGCTGTATAATTCAGTATGGATTGTGGGCAGACACTTTAACTTCAAACATGCTCATAAACATGTACTCGAAATGTGGGTTTATCGAGTATGCACGCAAGGTGTTTGATGAAATGCCTGAAAGAAGCCTGGTTTCGTGGAACACCATGATGGGATCCTACACCCAGAATGGAATGGAAAGAGAGGCTCTTGATCTTTTCGTTATGATGCAGAGAGAAGGGACGGAGTTTAGTGAGTTCACGCTTTCGGGTGTTTTATGCGCTTGTGCTGCCGAGTTTGCGGTTTTTGAGTGTAGGCAGTTGCATGGTTTTGCGCTTAAGGCGTCGATGCTTACGAACATGTTTGTCGGAACTGCTTTGCTGGACGTTTATGCGAAGTGTGGTCTGGTGAAAGACGCGATCATGGTCTTCGAGTATATGCCCGAAAGGAGCGATGTCACGTGGAGTTCGATGGTGGCGGGGTATGTGAAAAACGAGCTTTATGAGGAAGCTTTGTTGTTGTTTAGAAAAGTTCAGGTTACTGGAGTTGAAATCAACCAGTTCATAATTTCTTCGGTTCTTGCTGCTTGTGCTGCCATAGCTGCTAAGATCGAAGGGATTCAGACACACGCGGTGGTACTGAAGACAGGGTTCGTTGCAAACTTCTTTGTGTCGTCTTCTCTCGTAGATATGTACTCCAAATGCGGAAGCATTAACGAAGCTTATTTAGTGTTTTCACGTACGCAAGAGAGAAACGTTGTTTTGCTAAATGCAATGATTTCCGGGTTCTCTAGACACGGTCGATCCATGGAGGCGATGATGTTGTTCGAGAAAATGCAGCAAATTGGGCTGCAACCGAATGAAGTTACTTACGTCTCTGTGTTGTCTGCGTGTGGCCATATGGGATTGGTCAAAGAAGGGAGGAGTTACTTCGATATGATGGTGAAAGAACATAATTTATCGCCCAATGTTTTCCATTATTCTTGCATGGTTGATGTTCTTGGTCGAACGGGTCTGATTGATGAAGCCAAGAGCTTGATAGACAAAATGCCGTTTCAGCCGACTGCAGCCATTTGGGGATCGCTTTTGAGCTCGTGCAGAGTCCATGGAAACGTTGAGCTGGCCGAGGTTGCTGCTAAATGTTTGTTTGAGATCGAACCTGAAAACGCTGGAAACCACGTCTTGCTTTCGAACATTTACGCTGCAAACAGACGGTGGGATGAAGTTATTCAGGCGAGAAAGCTTCTTAAGGAAACGGACGTAAAGAAGGAGAGGGGTAAGAGTTGGATCGAGATTAAAGACAAAGTTCACGCCTTTATGGTCGGCGAAAGAAACCATCCAAGAATCAGTGAGATTTATTCGAGATTGGAGGATACGCTCGAAGAAATGAGGAATCATGGTTATAGAGGTGAGACCCAACACGATTTGCACAACGTCGAAGAGAATCAGAAAGCGGAACTTCTAAGGCACCACAGTGAGAAACTTGCTCTTGTTTACGGGTTGATGTGCTTACCTTCTTCTGCTCCTATAAGGATCATGAAGAATCTCAGGATCTGTGGGGATTGCCATGTTTTTATGAAGATGGCTTCCAAGATTACGGGAAGGGAGATTGTAGTAAGGGATACGAATCGGTTTCATCATTTTAGGAACGGGAGTTGTTCGTGTGGAGAGTTTTGGTAACGGGATATATAGGTTATATTGAGTTGGCCGAGATTGCTGCTAAATGCACTACAACAAAATCGGGTTTACAGGGCACCGAAAGTGTTTTAGTGTTGTGATAGATTATTTGTTGGTCAAATTACTCTTTAACTTACGAGTTACTTTTTTTTGAACGGCATGTTGGTGCAACTGAGTGTCATCGTGCCACCATGGCACCAAGTCACGATGAGCCGAGTTTGAAACCTCTCCAAGGAGAATAACCACCCCCAGTCTAGCCATCCAGTTTTCATTTAAAGGGCTTCAAGGCATCAGTTGAGATTCGAACCCGGCACCCGTTCAGGGAAAATCCCCAACAATGGACTCTAGTAGGAGTCGAACTCCTGACCTTCACCGTATGAGAACTATACCATGCATCAGACTAACTAAGCTGGTCATCATTTGCCACTTATGAGTTACTTGTATAGTGTTCTATAAGTTGGATATGACATCACAAAAATGTTGACAGGGTCTCAAAGTGTCCATAAGATAATGTTTAAGGTTTATTAATCATATACAAGGTGGTTCAAATAAAGGCTGAAAATGCAAAAACAAGTCAGAAATCGTTAGATGGATTTGAGACATTACACTACGACAAAATGTATAAGTGAAACTTATATCTTAGTTGAGCTTTTAACAATTGTTTTATTGTCGGCTTCCGCCTATATATCGTATTATAAAAGTATTGCGTTTAAAATAATATTATATAAAAATAATGTATGTTACATTTATGATATATAATATAAAAACAATATGGTGGAGGTTCAAAGGAGAACCCATCCTATTTGCGAAAACGCGAGAACGGTTGTAGGCCTCCAATTTATTTAATGCTCCTTAACCAAATCCCACAGGCTATAAACAACCTTTCTTTCTTAGCTTGGTACAACCCTTGCAAACACATCAGGAGATCTTATTGTACGAAGAACACTTCCTAATTCTTAGAGTTGCAACTCACTTGAAGAACACAATCAAATTCTTCCCTAGATCATGTGGAGTTTCTAGCATTCTCAACCACGAACTCACCACTCAGATTTAGATTCGTATTATCTTTCCACGTTGTTAACATGCGATAGCACCGTGATAATCCAGTGATAGCACGCGTGATAATCTCGATATACCACCAGTGATAATCCCGTGATATCACACGTGATAATCCCGTGATAGCACACGTGATAATCCCCGTGATAATCTCGTGATAGCACCCGTGATAATCCCGTGATAACACGGTGATAATCTTGTGATAGCACACGTGATAATCCTGTGATAGCACACGTGATAATCCCGGATAGCACCGTGGTAATCCCGTGATAGCCCCGTGATAAACATCACGATAACCCTGTGATAACATCGCGAAACAATTAAACATCGTGATAAACAATGCGATAACCCTGTGAAGAGGAACATATTTTAAAAAAACCCACTGGGTATTATTTGCTAGTTTTTAATTCTAATTGTTTTGGAAAATTCTATTTCTTCATTGTTAGTTGTAGTTGTTATTCCCAAGTTTATGCTTCATTAGCATTGTTTCACATCTTATTTATCATTGAAAATTATGGAATGAACATCGAATGGTTTCCAGGGAAAATTTTGACCTAGAAGGTTATGTGGAAGAAACCTAAGAAGGGATGAAGAAGCCCCAAGCCACGAATTAGGAAAACAGAGGATTGTGAAAGCTTTTTAAATTTCTTTAAGCCATCATAAATCCTTGATGATATTGACCAACATGTGGTAACCTGAGTACTTATACAATGAATATCACAAATCATTATTGAAACACGTTATAGAACATGAATATATATAGAGGCCGACAAGTGTTCTCGCATTCTCGTAAATTGGATGGGTTCTCGTTTGAACCCTTCCCAAAACAATATATATATATATAGTATATTATAAATGTAAAATGTATTACATGCAATATACATTTTAATTATATATACACACATCACATGGAGAACGTCAAAGTAATTTTGATTCAAATGATGTGATTAAAATATATATTTTATCAACTAAAATAAATTTCCCCTATCTTTCAATAAAAAGTATACTAAATAATAGCATTTAAAATTGTTGCCAAGTAATATTATAAGAAAAACAAGTATTTTATTATTTTTTTATTTAACATCATCATTGTTATATATTTTCATTCATTTTCCATGTTCTTACATATATAACAACTTTTTCTTATGAAACCCCCATCATATAATAAATAAAAACAATACGAATCAGCTAGATATTAAGTTTTTTAATTTATGAGTATCTATATATTTTTTATATTAATACATTAATTTTCGAATTGTATGTAGAGTTCACACATATATAAGTTCTACATTTTATTTATAAACACGCACATACACATATTTTTTTAGCATAATCTATTATCAAAACCAAAAAACCAAGGGTATACCAACAACATAAACAGTTAATAAAACCGTCGGAAACAGAACTGTTGGAAACAAACTGTACTGACGGTTCTTCGACGAAAACAAGCGTCGATAAAAAGTTGGTCGGTAAAAGCTAGCGATGGTTTTTTGATGACCTCAATTGACGGTTTTCCAATGGTTCCATTTACTGACGGCTTTCATGGGTTTTCAACGGTTTTCTAATGATTAAATAAAAAATAAAATTAAAAAAATAACAATTGGTAAACCGTCGGTTTGCCACAGGTAAATTCACCACTAACGGAAAAAACTTTATTCGCAACTTATGTTGCAGGTAAGTATAGTGAATCATATATGATTTTGTACGTGAATCATACGTGATTTTGTATATGAGGCATATATGATTTACCACTATCGGAAAAAAAATGATTTTTTCGCAACTTAAGTTGCAGGTAAGTGTCGTGAATTATATGTGATTTTGTACGTGAATCATATATGATTTCAAACGTGATTTTTGTATGTGGATTTTTTGTATGAATCATATATGATTTTGCACATGAAAAAAGCTCATCGTGTTCTCATAAAAAGTTAGCATTCACGTATGAATCTGCCTCTATATATATTCACATAGAGGCATGTTCATACAAGAACAACCCTATTTGCAAGAACAAAAGAACCAAGAACAAAGGAACCCATCATCTGGCACGCGCCGGCTAGGCGCATGGGAGAGGCCGCGCATGGTCGTCTAGCAGGAAATCACATGTGATTTCCTCGGTTCCTTCATTCTTGCAAATTGGTTTTGTTCTTGTTTGAATCTAATTCTATTCACACATATATATATATATATATGTAATATGTAATATTTTTTCAAAATATAATATATAACGTTTTTAAAATAAATATAATACACATACATATAATATTTTTTATATATATGTACACATCATAGTAATTTCTATGATATATAATACAAAAAATATATAATATATATGTTACTTTAATAATGAGTATTTACAATATAATATCATGTCTGGATTTAATATAAACTTGTAGTGTTTATATAATGTTGTTTCATATGTGAAACATTCAAGGTCGTTTTTTATACACATAAAATAGTTTTGAACGTATCTCATGTAAAACAATATTGCATTTTGATAGATATTGTTTTGTATGTGAAACATCGTATAAAAACTTGTTTGTAAGTTATGGGTGTGTATATATGGAGGCCGCAAAAAGATCTTAGAAACATATATTTTAAGTATATAATATTTATATGAAAATTTGATTCAAAAGTTTTGATTAATTAATATACATTTTAATTAATAGTTATTTATCTTTAAAACTAAGGTATATTACTTTTTAATTGAAAATACACAAAATGTAACAAAAAAAAAAAATGAAAGCCAAACAAATAATTAAAAGTTAAAAATTTTATTATCTTTAATTCGACATCCATAGTGTTTTATTCTTTTTCTCCTGTTATCAACCTTTTAATCACAGCTCTCATTCTCGAATCCTCAATTTTCCCCATATGTTTTGGCTTAATCATATTTTTGAAATTATAAATCCTTTCTTCATCTTTTAATTATGTTTAGTCGGTCTGCAAAAAAAATGTTTGTGAGCATCGTCTTTTTAAGTATTTAATATTTATATACAACAAATACTTATTTACACTACTCATCTTTGATAAGGTTTGAACTCTTGACCTATTGGAATGTTTGGACTCTATTGGTACTCTGCATATCGCCGTTCTACTGACCCTAACTTTGGTAAATTGAGTATTTTTTCCTAGTAACAGTCATGGCTACATCTGTCTTGAAAACTAGACAAGTTTGGGATAACTGGTCAATATTCTCATCCCCAAAGCTAAGGTTAATTAAGTGGTGGTCCTTTCTTTCATGTGTTTGAGATGAGACAGCTCCTAAATGAAGATTAATTTACTACTTCCCTATAAGTCATCAGCCATTCCAATTTATCCAGACTAGCTAGGTAGATTGAAAGCCTATATGGTTGTGATAGTTTTTGGTCCTCCTTGCACTGATAAATCTGAGGGTCCTCTTTCAGGAAAACAAAAATCTAATCTCTACTAGCCGGAGAGTTCAAAACCTTCGGTTAGTGAAATAGAAGAGATTTTTATTGTGGATATATATTTTGATCCACTACTGCTATAAGAAATCAACATTCTAGTTCTAGGTGGAAATTGAGAAAACGAATAACTGGTAAAAAGATAATATCACCAGAGGATGTAACTTAAGAGTTTTTTTTTTTTTTTTTTTTTTAAAATAAGGTTCATCAAGGCTTCGCCTAGACTACATCCTTGGCAATTTGGAAATTAAGTTTCGGCCGTCTGAGGACTGAGACTAAGCCTGGCCACAAATGTGTACGCCTGGACTCGAACCTGGATAGATGGGATATTCCACCACATCCCCCTAGGTCTTTTGCTAGTACGCCACAACACCTTGTGATTAGTGTAATTTAAGAGTTGGGCATTTCTATTGAAGATAACGAGGGCTGTTTCAAGATTAAAAAAATTCTGGAGTCCATTCATAGCTAGTAAGAGAAAATCCTAATTGAAGGAAATTTAAGCTTCAGGAGTAGCTAGATTGTCATGTTCTAAGTTCAAACATATTATCTAAACACTAATTGTTCTTATAGAGCGAGAACAAATGATTAGATAAAAAGATAGTATCACTAGAGTATGTAAATTAATTAGGAGTTATGAGTTTCTGTTCATGACAATGAAAATTGTTGTGAGCAAAAAAAAAAAAAGAGAGAAAAAAAAGCTCAAGTCCATTTGTACTAATCTAAAGAAAACCACATGATTTCAAAAGGATAAAAATAATTTTGGTTCCCCTCTTACATTTTCTGTTCTGTTTCCATGTTTGCCTTTCTTTCTCTTTGAAATTTGTACTTCTCTTTGGTTTTTGTTTGATACTGTTTTCCTCTAGAAAAAGAACAAATCTATCTTTGCACTCCTTTGGTATATATTTGCAGCACTAAAAGAATTCCCTTCTTGGTTAACAAATTTTGTCATATTTATTAATTTTATTATGCTCAATCGTTCTCCGGAATTTTTATTTTTTTTGGTAATTGTGGTATCTAATAATACCTTTGGACCCAATGTATCGCTAAGCCAACTGATTAGGGTTTGATGTTTTTGTATCGCTTTGGGGTTTTTGATAAGATGGCCGCCGCCATCTATTCTCCTTTTCCCAATTATTTTTTCGCTTCTTTCTTCTCTGTTTTGATACGATCTGTATACAATTTGAATCTTTTGTTCAAGATTGCCCTTGTGAAAATGGACCTTATATTATCATTTAAGAGCATCATAAAAGAAAAGCTGAAATTAAAGCAACAATATTTTGGTCAAGAAACAATATTCCACTAAAGGAATTGAACAAGATATCTAAGCGAAAAAAATAGAGGCCCTAATACAAAAGAAAAGGTTGAACACTAATACAACAGAAGTTGAACACTCACAATGATCTCTAGAAAACATGTCACTCAAACTTGACCGACCTTGCTTTCTTCATGAGTGGACTCACACGAAACATGTCAAGCAAACAATCCCCCTTACCGCATTTTGGACATTTCGGATTTGCATCAGACACCATCACATGGATGTAGCAATTCAGACAACTCATCAAAATCAACACGGGCCCAAGTTCAGCTGGTTCAACTTTAATAGTGAAACCATGGTTTGATTTCTGGTAGGACGGTGATGATGAACCAACTCCTTGTTTAGGCCGTCCTCTCTTTCTGTTGGTATTAGGCGGAGAGAGACTCAAAGCCAACACATCGGGTTTTGAAGACTTCCTCCTGGAGCTTGTTTCAAAGTTGATATGAGAGGCGTTTCTGAACCCGTTTGTTGGATCTGGTTCAATCTAGAAAAGAACAAGAGAGTTATTCATACATTAGAAGAATTAATTTCTTTGAGGAATCCATTGAAATACCCCTTTTAGACACCTACTAAATTGTACTTGATGCAATAAATGAGAAAATCAACAAAATATATAGTTGATAGAAAATGAAAAGCAACAGCAAAGTGATATCTACCTTGGCAAACTTGCACTTTTTCGCTGAATTTTGAATTTCATGAACCACCAATTTCCCCTTGGCAGAACTCAGATCTGAATGAAGCTCAGGCTTTCCATTAGGAGGTTCGGAGCTCAGGCCACTGAACTTGGGACAAGATGGTATGATGGTTACATCCTTTCGAGGAAGGCCATCTAGTATTGCCAGTTCTGTGAGCCCTTGCTTACGCCTAAATCTGAGGGAAGAAGATGTCATTTTGTTATAGCGCTGGTGTGAATAAAATTGTGACGCGAACTATCCTTTACTTATAAACACCAAATGAGCGCCTTTGGTAAAGCGCATACAGAAAACATGAATCGAAATTAATTGCTAAATCTTAAAAAGGGAAAAGATCAGTTATAAATTTCACCTTTTTAAATTAAAATTACTCCAATTATAAGGGTGTACATTTAAAATGGATTTAATTCTTCTTAAAGAACATCTCAGGATGAGATCCAAAATTTTTTTAATAGAAAAGTACCAAGTGGTGGTTAAGATGAGACAATATTTTCATTATGACATAATTCTTTTTCCAATTTTAACATTTGTCACCTTGCATAAAAGCTTGCTTATTACAAACAAAGAAACCATTAATTCCAACCATATTCTTATCCCATTTAATATAACCATAATATATTTGAATCAAACCATTGATAGTGTGTATAATGTGTGACAAAATTCTCTTCTATGACATAGATCATGATGAGTTGTCATGATAAACTAATAGATGTAAAATATGAGGTCACAAGAAAGTTATGAAGCAATCTCAAAGGTGTTTTGATACCAAGTTTTTTTTATCTAAAAAGGTAAAATATATATAGATAGATAAAAGCATTACCATACTTCTACACTTTTTTCAACTACATGTTTGAACAAAAAAGTTTATCAATCACATACATATACACTCATATTTTTATTTTTGTTTTCATATATATTTTTTTGTTTGGGAGGGGTGGGGGTGGGGGGGGGGGGTTGATTGAGAAGGTAAAGAAGTTGAGAACATGAGAACACAAAAAATGAATGAAAAGTATAACAATATGAAAATCAAGTTTTAAGAATAATAGAATGAATATCTTTTTTAGTATAACGTAAAGAAATAGAGAACACAAAAAACGTGAACGGAGAATATAACAAATATGAAAATCAAATTAAAAGAGAATAAAATAATCGTTCTTTTGGTATTTTTTTAATTCCAAATTCGACAATATCTTGATAAAAAAGTAGGGGATAATCTATTTTTGTTTTAAATCTGTAGTTTTAAGAGATATCTAAGTCACATCCTTTGGATCAAATCCATTTAACAATAGAAATATGCTTTCATATTTTCAACATTTTACCTTCCTCAAACCTTCCGTTAAGCTCATAAGTATACAATTTACTTCATTGTTGTTCAATCATGATTATAGAATCGGGCATAAATCATATCAATAATGATTAAGATGTTTGCATTATTTCCATCAAATTATTCTACACATATCCGTTTTAGTTAATTTTTATAAAAAAAGGTGATGAAAATTATCTCATTTGCATGTTTATGAAAATATAAGTATGCAATTGCTAAATATTTTTGTTAATTAAGCATGTAATTAGAAAAAATATATGAAAGTCTAGTAATTCTTTTTATCTTATCTACCTTGCCTAACCAAAGATGAACAACTATGGATCTCCTTCAAATTCTTCACCTCCAAAACTCTTCTCCAACAAGGGTATTACTCAAATTGGAGGAACCAAAAGGATTCTACTCCATCTATGCATATACCCCAAGAACATGAAGAGTTCTAATGTCAAAAAAATCAACATTATAGTATAGTTTTTATGATGGTTCGAAGCGCACAACTAACTAATGGTTATTCATCTTTATTTATAGCAGCTTATGCACATTTAATCGATTATTTATGAGATATGGTGCATGTTGTAACTTCTCTTTTACTAGATCTTCTAGAGAAAAAAACACAAAGCTTAATTTGATACGAGTTCGATAACAATATTTGATTAAATTATCCGAAATATCTTCTAATTAATAAGATAACAATAAGAAAAAGTTATGAACCATAATTAATCTCACAAATATCTTGTAATAAATTCTAAACGACAAACTAAATAAGTAAGTTTGAAATAAAATATTTTCGGAACAAACTAAAATGAAAAGTGTAATATTCGTTTTTGTAACGGAAGGAGAATAAACATGGTAAAAAGACAATGAACAAAAAGCAGGACAAAAACAACCTGTGGGTGTTTTTTTTTTTTTGGATAAGGTTCATTTAGGCTTTGCCTAGACTACATCCGTGGTAATTTGAAATTTAAAATACTGTCGTCTTAGACTAAGCCTGGCCACATGATGCAAATGCCTAGACTCGAACCGTGGTAGATGGGATATTCCACCACATCTTCCTAGGTCTTTTGCCAGTACGCCACCAACATAATCAACAAATTAGCTTTGATATTTCTTTTTGCGCGTTCCCATTCTATTATGTTGATGAATATTTCCCACCTATTCACAAATTAACTTTTGCCAGCACGCCACAAAAAATATTATGTTGAGGAAGACACCAACATAATCAACAATATGAAGGTAGCAATATTACTTTAAAACTTGAGTAATGAGGTTAGTTAAAGTTTATTTCTGTAGAAAACTATTATTGTTAGGTGCAATGATACAGAGTACTCTTTAGGGTGCGTTTGGTGCACTGGACAGGGTGGGACAGGACAGAACAGGACAGCCATGTCCTGCGTTTGGCGCGCCCCAACCTTGGACTAAGTAGAACACACTAGCACAAGACATGGGACAAGTGTGTCCACCCCCTTACCCATGGAACTAAGTGGAACAAGGAACTTATTGACCAAAATACCCCTAAAATAAGAAACCTAATTAAATATCTCTTCTTTTATCTTCAACCGCTTTCTCCCAAACTCCATCTCCTCTTCGATTTCACGACCTCATATCTACCTCCCTCTCCGGCGATGTTCGGTGACCTGCGGCTGTTACCTCTGGCGACCTCCGCCTCCTCTACGGCGATGTCCGGCGACCTGCGGTTGCTACCTCCGGCGACGTCCGACGTACGGCAACCTCCGCCTCCCTCTCCGGCGATGTCCGACGACCTGCGGCTGCTACCTCCGGCGTCCGGCAACCTCCGCCTCCCTCTCCGGCGATGTCCGACGACCTGCGGCTGCTACCTCCGGCGACGTCCGACGTCCGACGTCCGGCGACCTCCGCCTCCCTCTCCAGCTAGGTCCGGCGACCTGCGGCTGCTACCTCCGGCAACGTCCGACGTCCGACGACCTCCGCCTCCCTCTCCGGCGAGGTCCGGCGACCTCCGCCTCCCTCTCCGACGATGTCCGGCGACCTGCGGCTGCTACCTCCGGCGACGTCCGACGTCCGGCGACCTCCGCCTCCCTCTCCGGCGATGTCCGGCGACCTGCGGCTGCTACCTTCGGCGACAACTTATAGACTTTATCAATAAAACAGTATTATCAGGTTTTAAATTCTTTGTTATTATGCATTTAAATTGATTATTTATTAATAAAACAGTAAACAGCTCATCAGGGGTAAATTGGTCATTTTAACATGTTCTGGCTTGTCTTGTCCTATGTTGTTCTAGCTTACCAAACGTTGGACACCTGTCCTGTCCTGTTCTGTCCTGTTCTGTCCTATCCTGTCCCGTCTGCGTACCAAACGCACCCTTAAGGTCTAAACTTCTTCTAAAAAACTAGATGAATTAATGCATTAATGTAGACATGGCAAAAACTGACACGATACATTAACCCGACAAGAAAAAAAATGGGTTTTGATAATAGATTTCAACCCGTTTAAGTAAACGGATTTACACGACATGCCACGAAAATTAAACGGTAAGGTTAAGGTCAAATAGATCAACTCGAAAATGATCCGGCTAACTCTTAGTGATATATATATATATATATATAGAGAGAGAGAGAGAGAGGTGCCTTCTAAAGAAAACCATTTTATTTGTGAAAACTTGAGGACCAATCTAAGCCTTTGATCTGAAAATATGTATAAAGGGCATGATCGTCATTTTTAAAAAGGTTCACATTCATATTATGAATATGAAACTTCATATTCATCTTATGAATACGAAACTTAAAATTCATACTATGAAAACTTCATATGGATAATATGAAACTTCAGATTCATAATATGAAAATCCGATTCATATTATGAAACCTCATATTCAGATGAAACTCAGATTCATATTATGAATCTTCGATTCACTAGATGAAACTTCATATTCACCTAATGAATACAAACAAAATAAATGTTTATTTACATGTAAATTAATCTAATGAATACAAACAAAATGTCCATTTACATATAAATTCAACTAATAAAAACAAACACATTATTTATTTACATTTAAATCTAGTTTTAATGATACGAATCTTTTTTCGGCATCCGATCAAACAAAACCCGAGCATGCTCCACACAACCGTGCTTCCCGAGAACCAAAATCATGACATTAAAAGCAACCATATCTTTCTGTGGCATTTCGTCGAACACCTTCTATGCACACCTCAAATCTCCAATTTTTGAGTAGATATGCAATCCATCATCATCATCTTTTCTAAATAAACATAATTCAATCAGAAGGAAATACAATAAAACAATAGATCGCGTGTTATACATATTATGAATATGAGATTCAATAATAAAATACACGAATGCTATTTATTCAAAACAACATTATTTTTTTATACATATTCATATTATGAAATTACAGTCATCAACAGTTAAATAATAATCTTATCCATAATATGAATATCCTGAACAATATTCATATTATGAATAATACTATGAATATGAATAATTTTCATAGATCTGATGTTAAAAGTGAAATAAACAAAACCCGAGCATCCTTCATGCAACCGTGCTTCCCGAGCACTGATATCACGATGTTAAAAGCAACGATATCTTTTGGTGGCATTTCATCGAACACCTTGTGTGCACACCTCAAATCCACAAGTAATTTCTAGCAGATTTTTGGGGGATTTCATTTTTTTAGGTTTCATTTGAACATTTAACCCCAAATCTGAACAAAAACAAAGTTAGAGAAGGTAAGGATGTAGACAGAAATAAACGATTTAGATTGAAATTGCTTGAATTGGAAGGAGATCGAAGAACATAATAATAGGAAATCGGAATAAAAGAAGGAAATACTATAATCTTGACCTAACCTTGACTGAGGATGCACCAGTGAGATTAATGGCGACAGCGAGATGGGGACGACGACGCCGGTGGTGGTGGTGGTGGACGGCGGTGTAGTAAAGTGGTGGCGGAGTTTCGAACATAAGATCGTCAATATGGTCGGAGTTTGAAACGTGAAGGCGTCTGGAGGTCAGATCTGGACCGAATTCAAGATCTTGGTCGTCTTTCATGGTGGATTTGAGATCTAGGTCATCTTTCATGGTGGATGATGGAGGAGAGTAAGACACGGTGGAGCACCGACGGTGGTGGAGCGTCGGCGCCGGTGGAGGAAGGGTGGAAGAGATGGTGGAAGAGAGGAAGAAGAAGGTGGAGTAGATTTGATGTGGAAAGAGAGATCTGAATCATCTGATCATGGAAGTGGGTTCTAATGAAATAAAATTGCCTAAAATGCCCCTATGAGTCTATGATCAGTGTTGCAATAAAAAGTATAAGAAATGTTATTGTGTTCTCCATGGCTTAATAACCCTTGATTATTAAAATCTAATGGTTTAGATTAGGTCCTCAAGTTTTCCACAATAAAAAGGTTTTCATTTGATTATTCCTCTCTCTCTCTCTCTCTCTATATATATATATATATATAAAGTTCTTTTTACGAGTTTACGATTTACTTTTTGGGCAGTTCGGCCAGATAAATTAGTAGTCCAAAAATAATTAAAAGTCTAAAAATCTAAAATCTAAATCGTTTTGTCAACTTGTCAACGATCGTATCACTAAGAGTTCCTAATTTCAATTTTATTTTTCTTTTTATTGTATTTTAAATGTTAATGGATTTTGTTCAAATTTATAAGTTTGAATTATCAAAATTGGATTCGTATTTTTTTTTATGAATTTTTGATTTTTAATTTTGTAAATATTAAACAGGTCGGCTTAGGGTTATACACACTTAACTCGTTTAACTTTGAACCTGACACGAACTTGACACGACACGGCATGACTTCCAGGTCTAACTTAATGTATAGGTGTGTGCATACAAGCCACACAAACACTCACAGTTGCAAAAAAACTAGATCCACAACGGATGTGCACTAATCCAAAAATTGTCATTAGTCCCTCCTCTGATCCAAAGATGAAAGCTCTTTAACAAATGGGCAAATGAACATATGGAACATTCGGGTCAACTAGTCTTACCTGGTTCACTAAGAAAAAGTGGACTTTCAGTCAATTCCCGTTGGTAATTTGTCTGAATAGTTGTTCTCGATGAGTCTTCGATGAAAACTATCAGATATTTCCTGGTTGGAATGTTTTTTGGCCGACCGTATTTTTCCGACGATCGTTTTTAGGCGCTACCAAAGGTGGCCATGAAGGTTGCCCTACGATGACTCCAAAATTCCTAGACGCTTGGAGGATTAGTCGATGCGCATAAGCTGACTCGAAAACCTACAGCTACCCCAAAAAACCCAGTTTGACCTACTAAGGCCCGGTTGCGAACCATTACTACTCATTAGATCCCATTTAGATTGATAATGACCCATTAAAGCCTACTTAGACCAATATGATCCACTAAGACCTTATTTTTGACCCAACATGTCCAGTTCAACAAGGGTGTTCACGGGGCAGGGCGGGGCGGGTAGTGAAATTTTTGCGAACCGAACTGAATCGAAAAGAAGTGGGTACCTACGGTTCGGTTCACGGGTACCCGCATTTTGCCGAATATTTTGATGTATACAAAATATATACTAGGAAATGAAGTTATTTTGTGACAAAACTAAAACAATTAACTCTAAAAATTATTAGAAAATGAAAATAAGAGTATGAATGAAAGAAGAAAACACGGCATGTGATGGAGATTTTTTTAAGATTAGTAATTTTTTATTATGAAGTATTAATAATTTTTTTTAATAAACTAAATATATACGGGACGGGGAGGTTACCCTGTTAGACCCTACTTTGTGGGTTGTGAAGAAGTCAACGGTCTATCTAGTCATTTCCTATTTCTTATATTAGCTTTAGCTTTATGTTTGCCCTCTTTTGTAAAGAGTCATAGACTCTAAGGGCCTTTCTTGTAATTTCCTATTACCTAGTGCTATAAATACAAAGCTATAGCCTAGGGTTTTGTGTAGATTGGTAGCCTACTATTTTGGTTGAGAAACATTCCCAAGAACAACAACATTCTCTTTGTATTTCATCTACATTCTACCATTCTCATTAGTAGTGATAATCATTGTTTCATCTTTTCTACTAATTTTCTCTCCATCTTACATTCTCTATCATTTGGGATTCACATTTGGTATCAGAGCAAAACCTTTGGTGGATTTCTTGTAGATTTTTGCATTACAAAATGGTTTGAAAAGCTTGTTTTGAAAAAACTTGTGTTTTACCATCTTTTGCTCATTTTGAGCCTCAAATCTACTCTTCTCTTATTGTTTTTAAGTGATAAGTGATTCCTAGAGGTTTTTACAATTGTTTTGCATCATTTGGGTCACTTTTCACTGATTTAAGAAGTGGTTTTTGATGTTTTTGAGCTGTTTTCGGAGCTTCTGGTCTGTTTACCCGAATCGGGATTTTTGAACTGAGTGATCAGCTCAGAAAACCCGAATCGGGCAAGTGTACCAAAACCCGAATCGGGTATACACGTTCCCCGAATCAGGAAAACTTCGGTTTCCCGAATCGGGTAACGAGTTTCCCGAACCGGGTTGCTCAAAATTGTTCCGAGTCGGGTTTACCACTTACCCGAATCGGGATTGCACTGTTCACCCGAGTCGGGTTTTGCAAATACCCGAACCGGGTTTCTCGGCCAGATCCGAATCGGGAATCTCACGATCCCGAATCGGGTCTCGCACTCTTTGACCCGGAAATTTTCAATTTTCGTTTCAAATCCGATACTTAGCCATTTTTCCAAAATTTCAAAATCTCAAGGCTATTTGTGTCACGAGTGCTCGCCAGAACAGTCTCTTTTTCAAAAGCTTTTTCCAAAACCAAGTTATCCACTCGAAGGGGATCTTTTTCTTTGAGGATATGATGTCGAGAGAAATCGTTAGCATGGGGTCTGAATCTCGTCCCCCAGTGCTCGTTATGGGAGAGTATGCCCAATGGAAACTAAGAATGATCCATTTCCTAGATCAGCTTGATCGAAATCTGATGAAATCTATCAGAGAAGGTCCCGTAAGACCTACCGTCACCATTGCTGAAGTACCTGAAACCGACACCTGTTCGCTCTTACCCTCGTACACAGTGGAGAAACCGTATCACTTGTACAACCAAGAACAACGCGAACGTCATGAGATTGACAAACGTGCAATGTCTCTTCTCATCATGTCTCTCCCAAATGACATGTATTCCCGCGTCGACAGCTTCGACAATGCTAGGGATATCTGGAATGAAATAGAACAGCAAATGCAAGGGGGAGACACTGCTTCAGAGTTCCAAAAGGAATCTGCCATGAATGCCTACGAAGGGTTTCATGCAAGAGAAGGCGAACTGTTGCACGACTCATACCAACGCTTGAACTCCCTAGTCAACGATCTTCGACGACTGAAGGTTGAGAAGTCGCGTTACGAGGTGAACGTGAAGTTCTTGAAGAACTTAAACCCAGAATGGCGAAACTTGGCCATTAACATTCAGTTGAGTAGGAACCTTGGACAAATGGGACTTCACGACCTATTCAGTATGATGGTCCAGCATGAAGAATTCATCACCGGCAACAAACCAAAGAAAGCTGTTGACCCTCTTGCACTAGCTGCCGTGCACCATGGAGGATCAAATTTGTCGGTGAATCCTTACCCGGAAGAATACTACCAAGACTACCACTACGATGTGAGCCAAGACTACTACCAGCACAGTGACAACTTTAATGATCCGACGATCATCACTGTCACTGATGAGGAACTGCACAACATGAATGAGTCCCTTGCATTGATCACACACAAGATGCAGCGATTGACTGCAAATCGGGGATTCAACCGTTCAAGCTCTCATGGTGGGAACCGTTTTGGTCCGGGGAGAAGTGGACATCAGTCATTTGATCAAGGGAGAGGTCCCTACTCACAAGGAGGGAGATATCAGTCATCTGATCGCGGAAGAAGTGGTCGTGGAAGATTTGGGAACAACTTCAGGCGTGACAACACGTACTTGGACTACCAAGAAAGCTCGGGAAATGGAAACAACTATCAAGGCAACTATCAGGGATCTGGATACAATCAGCATGGTTCAAACTACAACAATCAAGGTAGTGGATACGGGCAAACCATCTATGGGCAAGGTTATGAAGAAAAGACCAGTGCCGGATATGATGATGGAAGGTTCAATCATCATTCAGGAAGCTATGATCAAGGAAGTATTGGTGGAGCAGGTCAGAACAATCATGGTGGAAACTTCAATGGCGGAAGTCACCCCAAGCAACCTCCACATGGCAAGGGTGTTCAGATTAGCGTACAACAGTTGGGAACAAGCAGTACTCAAGTCCAGAATCCTCAACCCATGTCATCCTCTCAAGGAAAGACAAATGGCCACGGGCCTACCTGCTTCAAGTGCGGGACGCCTGGCCATTATGCAAAAGACTGCAAAGCGGTGTACAAGGATGCCGCTTACTTTGAGAAGAAGGCCGCTCTTATGAGAAAGAAAGAGAAGGGCGTGGCCTTGTTGGTTGATGAAGAAAACTGGGTTTGCGAGGAAGAGAGCTCAGATGAGGAGGATCATATGGTCGGTGGACCGTGTTTAATGGCTGACTTCGAGGCGCCGGACAGTAGCAACACCGAAGTGGTCGCCTTTGATGCTGAAGCCGGCCTGCAATACAACAACGACGCCTTCGAGGTATCCTCTACTCCCGATATATCTGATTGCACATCCATGTTGGAATCTAAAATTTGTGCACTTGAGAAAGAACTCCAAACGGAGAGAATTCTCGTCACGAAATTTAGAACCGACAGTGCTGTGTATAAGAGCTCCTACGAGGACTTGTTAATTAGTTATAATCGTGAAACTCTCGAGTCTAGCATCAGAGAAACCAATCTTGTGAACAAACTGTTGTCCCTTAATACATCTCATGACGAACTGAAAAGTTGTCATGGAGAACTCGAGCTCAAATTTAAATTGCTTTCGGAAGAAAGAACTAAACTGTTTTCAAAAATCAAAGAGCTTGAAGACAACAATCTCAAGAGAGGTCAATCCGAACAGACTCTGCATATTCTCACTGCTCATGCCAATAATAATCCTTTCTATCATGCTAAACCTGGACTAGGACACTCAGACAAGGAACATCCTAGATAAAGCACCATCCCATCTGTATACCTTTGAGAACATGTCCGCATCCAAGCCCAAACCTGCGTTTGTAGGAGGACTCTCCACTGAGGAATTTGTTAGACAGTCTGTGACCTTTAGTGAAGTAATCAACGGAGAAGTCATAACTAGGACCACCAGTCTGTCCGATAACACCTCCAGTAGTCCTCCCACCAGTCCCACTCCCATAGGACCTATCTTTACTCCAGCCAAGGATCCTAGGAATACCAATTCAGATTGGGAAAGCATCAAAGCCAGAACTCCTAAGGTAGCAATGCCTCCCATAGACTATTCCAACCTGAACTCAAGCTATGACTCTAGGGAGATGGAATTATCTGAGGATGTCTTAGTTATCCCCCCAAAGGATGTTTCCGCAACTAAGAGTCCTGACCTAGTCAAGCTGGAGAAGGAGATTTTTGAACTTAGGTTGAAAGCCATGGACTTAGATGCCTGTCAACATCAAATTCTGAATCTAAGAGCAATTGTCTCGGAAAAGGACATATTGGTTCTCACACTTGAAAAGAACCTTCTTGAGGCTAATGCCGAGAGAATTAGGCTCTCTTCAGAATGTGAAACTGCAACCTCCTCTTTCACTAAATTCAAAACGAAGGTTGCAGATCTTCAAACTCGATACATCCTCACAGACATTCGCCTTGAAATAACAAAAGAACTTTTTCATGATGAGAGGATTAAGTATCGCCAATCTTTAACCAACCAACTGGTGTCCAATTCCCTTTTGAAAAAGAAAGTCCTTGATTTTGAAAATCTTTGCTCGATAGAATCAGATGATGATGAGACTGTCCTTAACTCACACCATAGGATCAGTGAACCTAAGACCGTCCAAGATCCCACTGTTGAATACAATCTAAAGATATTCTTGGATGAGGGGGATGATCCTTCCGGATTCGTTCCGAAGAAAAAAGTAAGCGTTCCTTCCAAACCCGATGAGTCTGCTGTGACACTTGCATCCGGTTCTGAGATAAACAAACCTGAGGGTGAAAAATGTGTTGGTACTGATAGAGGGAAGTCAGTTAAGCCTCACGCACCCAAGGGACTCCAGAACAAGAATTCCAAATCTGTTGATGCTTGTGTTTCATCCAAACCCATAAAAAGTCTTGAGCTCAATTCAAGCTCCTTTGAAGTGGGGGAGAACTCTCGGGCCAAAACTAATCAAAAACAACCTTTCAATTCCACAAAACCTAATTTTCAAAAACCGTCATCTGGAAAAGGTGGTAAATCCATTTCACACAAACCGTCCTCTAACTCACACATTGCTTCTAATGCAGTTGCGAGGAAAGAAGATGGTGGACAGAATGTGAAGCCACCAAGAAAGGATCAAGGAAGGAACAACCCCTTTTCTGCTTTCCCTAAGAGGCGTGGTCCTGTTCGTGCGGATCTAGGCCATGCCCCACCTAGTGTAGGATTTGATTCAAACTTGTCTGTAACCCGTAATGGAAATTTGAACACTGTTTTTGCTACTTTTAGGAATGACATGTGTACTATGTTTGACAATCTCTTACGCTTTGGTGTGGCTAGTTCTTTAAATGCTCATAATTTGAATGCCAAGTCTCATAAGAGATGAAGGAGGCGAAGAGGAAACTCTAAAACCTCCTCCTCAGTACAGTCCCCTATGCCTAAGGAGAAATCCGAAAAGGAGACTGCACCGAGTGTTTTACATGCTTCATCTAACCCTAAGGAACCCATTGGGCAATGGGTCCCTAAACAAGCTTAATCCTTTTGCAGGTCAGTCATGTGTGGTACATAGATTCTGGAGCCCATCGACACATGACTGGTCATCGGTCCTTCCTTTTTGACTTCGTTGAAAAGTTTGAGGGATACGTCAAGATGGCTGATTCAAGACCGAATAAGGATAGAGGGGTATGGAAGCATCACAGACGGGAAGTATGTTATCAAGCAGGTGAGGTTTGTGAGGGGTTTGGCTTACAACATGTTCAGCTCCAGCCAGTTTTGTTTCAATGGTTTCTGGTGCAAACAATTCATGTACGGAGCTACTGTGAACACTGAAGACGAAACGCCTGTTCTAACTGCACGTAGAACTGGAAATCTGTACACGACCGTCTTTAAGTGCATTCCCCAAACGCATCCTCAGTTTGAAGATCTATCACATCCAGATAACAAGATCTGTTTGCTCGCGAAAGCTACCAAGGCAGACAGTTGGTTATGGCATCAACGGCTATGTCATCAAAACTTCAAAGACATGAACAAGCTGGTTTCCAGAGGCTTGGTCAGTGGACTTCCCGAGACACGCCTTTCCAAGGACACACTTTGTTCTGCGTGTGAGTTAGGAAAAATGAAAAGAAGTTCCCATCCTCCAAAGTTGGAAACTAACTGTCGCAGTCCACTCGACATGATTCACATGGATCTATGTGGACCGATGAGGATTGAAAGTCTAGCCAGAAAGAAGTACATGCTAGTCCTTGTAGACGAATTCTCTCGGTTCACTTGGCTTGAATTTCTTCGGGCCAAATCTGATGCTGCTGACAGAATCATTGCCTTCATCAAACGGATTCAAGTTTCATTGAATCTCAAGGTGAAGAAGTTGAGAAGTGACAACGGAACCGAATTTCGTAATACGAAGTTACATTCCTTTCTTGAAGATGTGGGAATTTCTCACAACTTCTGTGCAGTTCGTACTCCCCAACAAAACGGGGTAGTAGAAAGGAAGAACCGGACGCTGGGCGAGGCAGCGAGATCCATGATGGCTCACTCAGGCGTACCTAAATCATTCTGGGCTGAAGCTGTTGCAACGACATGCTACACGCAAAATCGCACTCTCATCGTAAAGCGAACCGGAAAGACCGCTTATGAGATGATCGAGAAGCGTAAGCCTGACATCAAGCATCTACGGGTATTTGGTTGTAAGTGTTATATACTGAATGACCGGGATGATTTGGGAAAGTTTGATCCCAAGGCTGATGAGTCTATCTTCATAGGATATTCACCACACTCAAAGGCCTATCGGGTTTACAACAAACGATCCCAAACCATCCTGGAAAGTACTAATGTAGATTTCTCTGAAACCGAAACTTTCTCTGATGCTAGCTCTAGTAATCCTGATGCTATTCTGCCTGACTTGCCTAATGCACCACCGAGCACAGATTTTAGACCTAACACCTTTGATTCAGATTTTATAGATCCTTCAGACTATGATTTGCCGATCTTAACTGGTCCGATCATCGTACCAGCTGCACCTGGAAACTCCACGACGTCTGTATCGTCCGATGCTTTCGTGACGGAAAGCACATCTGAGGCTACTACTTCCGCTCAGAATACGATTACAGAACCAGTGATCTCACCACCTCAGAATTCATCAAACGAACAACCTTCAGGAGCTTCACCAGAACCCGTTGTAGCACAGAATTCAACCCCTGTTCGTGCTCCGGTCACTGAAGCCGCCCCACTACCATCTCCGAGCACCTCTCAAAGATCGTATGCTCAAGTGGTTCGGGAGCCTAGACTGGAAGTTGTTCTGAATATTGAGCCACTGGGAAGGGCTGCAAGTGGTCCTTCCGGAGGAATCCAGTCAAGGAACTTCGTCGTGCAAGACGAGAACGACACGACAAACAACCAAGAGTCCTACGTCACTCTTCCCCATTCAAGGAAGTGGTCAAGAAGTCATCCTCCATCCCAGACCATCGGGAGTCCATCTCAGAATGTCCAGACTCGATCATCAAAGAAATCCGACAACTTAGGGCTCTTCGCATGCTTCCTAAGCGAATTTGAGCCGTCGGAAATCAATCAAGCTCTGTCTGACCCGGACTGGGTAAGAGCCATGCAAGATGAATTGGCAGAGTTTGAAAGGAACAAGGTTTGGCGCCTGGTAAAACGACCATGGGGGAAGTCCATCATCGGCTTAAAATGGATCTTCCGGAACAAAAAGGATGAAAACAACCTTGTCATTCGCAACAAGGCTCGTTTGGTCGCCAAGGGGTTTCGCCAACAAGAGGGTATCGATTACGACGAGACGTTTGCGCCGGTCGCAAGGATAGAAGCCATACGGATTTTTCTCGCGTACGCCGCTCACAAGAATATGATGGTTTACCAGATGGACGTCAAATGTGCGTTCCTGAATGGTGTCCTTCATGAAGAGGTGTATGTTGAATAACCCGAAGGGTTTGTAGATCCGAGGTTTCCCGACCATGTCTATGCGTTAGACAAGGCACTTTACGGTCTCAAGCAAGCTCCACGAGCATGGTATGAAACTCTTACTATCTATTTGCTAGGAGCTGGCTACAAGAAAGGTACAATCGATCCCACCTTATTCCTTCGTAAATCAGGTGATGATTTAATTATTGTACAGATATACGTGGATGACATCATCTTTGCATCTACAAAGCCTGAGTTGTGCAAAGAGTTTGAGCACACTATGAAATCACAATTTCAAATGAGTATGATGGGTGAATTGACCTTCTTTTTGGGACTTCAAGTCCGTCAATGCCCTGAAGGCATTTTCATAAACCAATCAAAATATGTTCACGATTTATTAAAACGTTTTGATGTGGTTGGCTCAAACTCCGCTGCTACACCAATGTCCAGATCATTTCAAATGGACGCCGACTTGTCTGGCAAGCCAGTAGATCTAAAGAAATATCGGGCAATGATTGGTTCTTTGCTATACCTCACGGCCAGTAGACCGGACATTGTATTCTCCACGGGTGTCTGTGCTCGTTATCAGTGCGACCCGCGTGATTCACACCTTAAGGTTGTAAAGAGAATCCTTAGGTACCTGAAGGGCACGCCAGACTTTGGCCTTTGGTACCCAAAGGGTTCTAGTTTTGAGCTAATTGGCTACACAGATTCTGATCATGCAGGTTGCAAGTTGGACAGGAAGAGCACATCCGGAGCCTGCCAGTTCCTCGGGAACAAGTTGGTGAGTTGGTCGTCACGTAAACAGAACTGTGTGTCACTTTCCACGGCCGAAGCTGAATACATTGCCGCCGCGTGTTGTTGCTCACAAGTTCTATGGATGAAAACCCAACTAGCGGATTTCGGATACACCATGAACCAGATTCCAATCTACTGCGACTCTCAAAGTGCCATTCAGATCACCGCGAATCCAGTTCAGCACTCCAAAACAAAGCATATCGACATCCGATACCACTTCATCAAGGATCACGTCGAAAAAGGTAATATTGAACTGTATTTTGTGGAAAGTGATCTTCAGCTTGCTGATTTGTTCACTAAGGCCTTTGATGAGAAACGCCATTTCTTCCTTCTAAGCAAGCTAGGAATGTTAGACCTCCCGCCTAAAGTCTAGGGGGAGTTGGGGATCTGTTAGGATGCATGTGTGTAGGGGGAGACTTGGATGTATAGCATCTTTCGAGGGGGAGTGTCTATACAATCATATGTTTGTCTGTGCTAATATTCTCGGATCCACACTACAAAGGATACCATCCTGGACTTTATTTTGTAGGTGTGGACAATCGCTACGACTTCTGATTATATCAGATCAGGACTCGCACAGAATCCGATACCGGGGTTACACAATTAATACCCGATGAAAACATATCCAGGTTAGTCGTTACGTAGAGGTCTCGGGACTGAACTTGTGCATTTTTGTGAACTTGCAAGTTCAGGGGGTGGATGTGACAAGTTTCTGAACTTTCAAGTTCGGGGACTAAACATGTCATCTTCTGAATCTCAAGTTAAGGGGCTGTTTTTGTAAAACTTCTAAACTCAAGTTCAGGGACTCGTTTTGCAAAAAGTGTGAAACTTGTAGTCCAGGGGGTGTTTGTGCCATTTTTCGAAAGTTGAGAGTGAAAAGTGTTAGGAATTATGTGCAGAGTTGACAAACCAAGTGATTATACAATCCAATGTTACAAGACACTTGAGGGTCACACCTGTGAGAACCTATAAGTCGAACAAGTTAGATGAAATCCCGAAATGGAGAGTTAGGATTTATAATAGTGTATTATAAATCTATTGGGTAATTTCAGTCAGAATTACCAAAGTTGGAGGGTTATTAATTAATTAGGATATTATATATTTATTAAGATAAATAAATATATAATAGTTAATTAATAAAGTTTTATATATTAGATAAATATATAAATTATAATTATCGTATGCAAATTCTTTTCCAGCTAATTAAATAAGGAAAGGATTTGAGATAATTATCATAAGGAAGCTGAATCTCATCCAAACTGTATTTTTCCTCCGTATAAATAAAGCCTATGGGTTAAGGAAAAATATTAAGCCTTTTCAGTTGAAAAATCAGTTTTCTGTCCCCTCCTCCTCTCTCCCAAAACCGGCGCACACACACCCCTTTTCGGGTTGTTTTTGTTGTTCGGGTTTCACGGTTCTGCTAGAGGAACGTTCGTTGGTTGATTACAGGTGGACTATCATCAAGCAATCCAGGTAAATTAATCTAACCTAATCCTTTAGGCTTAGAGCTACAAACGATTAAGATCATTAGGCTTTAATGGGTTTTTAGCTTTTATCGCTTCCGCATGATTAGATCAGAAACAGCGTGTTTTCTGATCACGTGGGTTTTAACAGTTTGTATTAAACCTACGAGATATATCAAACCAGCGAGGTCTTGATAGATCTGAGATAATCCTCGGATCAGTGTGATCCAAGGATACCCACAAAAACCCAACAGTGGTATCAGAGCCATTGTTAAATCGTTTTTAGCCTTTTATCGTTTACCAGTTTATCTGTTATGTATGTGATCCGTTAAAAGGCTGTTTCTTGCGTATCAAGTTTTAAAAATCTGAATTTTATTAGGTTTAATATATTTACATAAAAATTCGATTTTTAATTTTAAAGAAAACTGTTTATCGTACGAAAAACCGAATCCGGACCAACCGCGTAAAACCACCAAGGCCACATCACCAGTTTGGTGATGGCCGTAGGCCGGACCGAATCATGGCTGCACCACCGATCGTGGTGACGGCTGTGATTGGTCGCGGTAGCGGTATTAGATGTAACCATCGCCGGATAAACCAAGCGCCGGCCACACCACAGCGAGTGGTGGTGGCAGCAGCGGCGGCTGTTACTTCCAACCACCAGGCCGTACCACAGTACGGTGGTCATGGCGAATGGTGGTGGCCGTGGTTGAAACACCACCAGATTGGTGGTAAGGCGACAAAGCCGCAACCACCAGAAGCTGTGATAGCAGCGGTGAACGGCGGTGGTGGTTGTTAGATGATTACGATCGCCGGCCAAACCATAGATAGCGGTGGCAGCGGACGCCTGGCCAAAACCACCGGATAGGTGGTGTCGGCGTTGGCACCGATTGCCAATCGAATCGCCACCAGATTGGTGGTGATCGATGGCACTGTGCGATGGCGGCAGCGGCGATCAGGCGGTGATGGTTGGCGGCAGTGGCGATCAGGCAATGGTGGCCGACGGTGACACGCCACAACCGTGGTATTAACCACGGCGTAAATCGAACACCACACCACCGCTTGTGGTGGCGGTGTTGGTTGTTTTTCGGACCACCGATCGAGAGCCACACCACCATTAGTGGTGGTGGCAATCGAAAGATTTTAAAACCACCAGACGAGCGGTGCCCAGCGGGTTCCAAATCACACGACGACGGTGGCCGATTGCCATCAATGTCGTGGTAATGGTGATGATTGCTGTTAACGGCGGTGGCGGTGGCGTTTTGTCATCGTCGCCGGTTAACGGCATTAGTGGCGGTCGTCAATCGCCACCTGTGGGTGGCGGTTATCGGTGACGGATGATGATGGCTCTCGCAGCGCGATCAGGCCTGAAACAAGGCTTTCGCGACACGAACCAGACTTCTGATCAACCTAGGGTTTTTCGTATATTTGGGCCTAGATGTTACCGGGCCCAAAGCCCAGTTCTTTGGACCAAGTTATGGTCTAAAAGAAATTGTTTTGGTTTTTAAGATATTTTATCCAAAATAAGTTTACTTAGGATTTTCATCAAGTAAATTTTGTTTTTTCCAATTTAATAAACTTTTATAGAATCAAGTAAATTCAAAGGTCAGTATTAAAAAGTTGGATCGTTAAAACCAGTTTAATATTTTTGGGTAAAAGAATTAAATGGTTTTTGTTTTAAGATTTATTATAAATCTCAGTTTTAAGTTAAAACCATTCTTCAGTTTAAAGATTTTCTTTTAAGATTCATAAAACAGCTTGTTTTTCGAATCAGTTATAAAACCAAGTTTTTGCGATAATTGAAACAAGATAATTTTAACGGATCCAGGTTTGTTTTCTCGTAATTATAATATTGCTTTTGTTGCATATATACACATAATTGCGTGATTGCTTGAGTTTTATATATGCATCTCAGTTTGAGTTTGTATACATCTATTATAGTATTTGCCAAACTAGACCCTTGACATATCGACGGGGAGGCCTGCGTGCCATTTACAACCCCTTATGTAATAATGACCCTAGGATAGTTTTTTCTTTTGGGATGACAAGGCCAGTGGGAGCTTTTCTTCATCTTACCGGAATTCTAACAAGCATGGCGAAGCCAGTGGGAGCTACGCTATTTTTGAAGTTATAGAAAAACTAGGTCATTATTGGTCCCTAGGAACAAAGTTGGCAAAACCTATAATTAGTTGTTTGCGTAGTTATAATTATCCGTGTGCATGATTAGCTGCGTAGTTGATGCTAATAAGTGTTAGTTTATTAGATATGTTTTAAAAGGAATTTTTTTAAAACAAGAAGAAAATAGGTTTTATTAATTTTTCAATCGAAAACCTTTAAAGAGAAACACTTTAATAAAACCTAGTGTATTGTTATAAAAGAGCAAAATTGACGGAACAGTTAGCTTTTGTCAGCCGGAAAGGTTATCGAAACAGGTAGTTTCGATCAACCAGTACACTTTAAATCAGTTGATTTCAATCAGCCGATGTTTTAAACAGTTGGTTTAAAATAACATGAATATTTAAAACAGTTAGTTTAGAATATTAATTACTCTTTATAACAACGTATAGATGATTGTCTTATATAAAAGGTTAAGTTGATAAAAACAGTTAGTTTTAATCAACTAGGTGTGCTATTAAAACAGCTAGTTTTAATTAGCAAGTGATTTGAGAACAGTTAGTTTTAAAATTACATGTATGTTTCAAACAGTTAGTTTAAAACATAAGTAGCCTTTATAAACAATCAGTTTTTCAAAATCCTGGAAATAAAGTTTTTCAAAACCCCGAAAATCATAGATCAGTAGTGCAACCCATCTAAGGGCACCTTCGGCGTAAAGTACATAGGCGTTGTAAGTGATCACACATTCGACGTCTGTGTTCAAACTGAAGCTGAAGGGGTTACATAACTCTGCGAATTATCTCCGGGTGGTACCGGCCAGAGTATAGTGATCAGGTCCCCAAAATGGTGAGATCTGTTTTGGTTCTATAATGTTCACCGGGTGGTACCGGGCCAAAAAGCACTAAGAGGGACTAAAACATGCACAGGTAGTTGCCACAGTCCCGAAAAGATCTAGGAGTCATGTCAGTTAGACATGATTGGTAAAAGTCCTTACCTACCGAAATAAATACGGTTCTGGTGGAGCAAGAACATTACGCACATCAGGACGTATGAAATAAGGATCCTAGTCCAATAAATTGATCATTTAAGGGTTTATTGATATTTTATTGGAAATTAGTCTATTTACAGTTGCTAAGACCAAAAGTTTTATTTTGTGTAGATGGCAAGCACTGTTACCAGCACTAACAATCTTTCCCTCCGCTCTATCCTAGAGAAGGATAAGTTGACCGGCTCTAACTTTCTTGACTGGGAGCGCAATCTGATGATTGTGCTCAGACATGAAAGAAAGTGGTATGTGCTTGAAGAGCCACTTGGGGAGGCACCTCCGGCAAACGCTCCGGCTGCTGCCAGAAATGCCCACAAGAAGCACTCAGATGATCTCCTTGATGTTGCCTGTCTGATGTTAGCAACAATGAGCCCAGATCTGCAAGCAGGGCTCATAAATACAAATGCTTACGACATGATCCGCCAGCTGAGGGACATGTTTCAGACTCAGGCTCGTACAGAGCGCTACGATGCCACCAAAGCATTCAATGAGTGCAAAATGGTAAAAGGAACATCAGTAAGTAACCATGTCATGAAAATGAAGCGGCACTTAGATCATCTAGAGAGGCTGGGTCATCCTGTTCCGTTGCAGCTAGCAACTGACACCATACTTAATTCACTGTCGGAAGACTACAGGCCCTTTGTAGTCAACTACAACATGAACAACATGGAGAAAACAATAGCAGAATTGCACTCCATGCTTAAGACAGCTGAATTAAATATGGGGAACAAGAACAAGACAAAGGATGTCTTGATGGTAAAAGACGGAGGGGTTAAAAAGAAAAATGGGCATGCTAGCACCAGCAAGGGAAAAGGACCAGTTCAGGCCATCCAGAGTGCACCCAAGAAAGGCAAGGGCAAGGGCAAGGGCAAGAAGGTTAAGCCAAACAAAGCTAGGACCGAGAATCGCTGCTTCATATGCAATGAGATCGGTCATTGGAGGCAAAACTGCCCTAAGCGTCATGAAGCAGGTATGTAAACCTCAGAAAATTTATGATTGCTTTGACACTTCTTACTTGTTGGCTTACAAGTATACTGATACCTAGAGCAAATGATTATTGCAGGAAATCAGAAATGAAGTGGAGTGCCCAGGAGTTGCCAAGGATCAAAACACGAGATAATTTAAGTCAAGACATTTTGAATTTGTAGTTTTAAAACAGTTATTTTGGGGGTTTATGTTTTAAACAATGTTTGGATAATTATATTTTATAATTCGATGGTTTTATTTTTCAAAAGTTATTGTCTTGACAAATATCTGATTGTGCTTAGTGTTTGTATGATCCTAGTTGTTGATGCCTGTTATAATTACTTTAATGAGATTGAAGTAATTTGTATAAAAACTATCAAAACACACGAGATTCTATAGGAATGTGTTTTGAGAATAAAACATTTATGAATAATAGTTTTGTGATCAAAAGGAAGAATTTAAGATATTAACTCAGATAGCGTTAATAACAGCATTTATAAAACTAGAAAGATTCCAAGTTCTGGAATTAGGATTTGACCAAATCCAGTTAAGTTTTATAAAAGAAATTCTCAAGAATTAACTAATTAAGCTTGATCAAGTTTTATTCAAATGTTTTAAAAGGAGAATTTAGGATATTAACTCAGATAGCGTTAATAACAGTATTTATGAAACTAGAAGGATTCCAAGGTTTGGAATTAGGATTTAACCAAATCCAGTTGAGTTTCATAAAAGGGAAATTCTCAAAGTTCATTACTTGAAATTAGGATTGACTAATCAAAGTCTTGAATAAGTCAATAGTAAATTTTGAGTAATAGTTAGTTTTTATGCAAGCAAGTGGGAGCCCGATTATTCTCTATCTAGTCTAAGATAAAAGAATAAAAGACGTAATTATTGATATATCTCAGAATTCATAAATCCAGGAGGGATAAGAATTCATAAGATATAATTTACCCTTTTAGTTAAAAGGATAAAAGTTTCAAGACCCATGAAACAAAGGTCGTGACTGACTTAAAAATCAATAATTATAGTGTTGGATTAAAATATATAGCATTCCAGTAGATTTGCCAGGATTGCAAATGGAATCGGATTTCAGGTAGAAATCATTCATCTACACAGCAACTAAGGAAAGTTGCAGTTTTACATATTCAGGAACTGGAAGTTAGTCCAGGTCTCCAAGTTCATAGAATATGATAAAAGTCTAATTATTGTTTTAAGAGGTGTTTGCAAAACAATGATTAGCAGACACAAGTAAACAAACTTGTGTTTTTGGTTATCACTTTGATTAAAATGGTAAACTTTAATCAAAGGGTTTAAAATTGAAGGAAGGTGATACTTCATTTTAGATCAGTATTTAACAAATGTTAAATAGATAAAATGAAAGTTGTTAAAAGAAAAGACATTCAATCTTGTTATTATTACAGCGTGTAATATGGACTATACAAGATTGATTTCTTTATCACTTTCACTATTTTGCATGTTTTAATATATCCAGGAATGAAATCAGTCTCCGATTTTTCATTCAGAATCTGTCCGTGACAACTTATCATTGTGGGAGCATGATAAGGCGTTAAAGTCATTGTGAACTTTTAGGTAGTTATGATCAGTTGCTGAATAACAGCTACAAGTGTTGTAGACTAAAAGTTGCACAGATATTTGATAGAGTAGCAAATATCGGACGTGATCCGCGGTTGAGATTACTTCTTGGAATAAAGTCATAAGTGAATCTCACAGTGGTTGTCCCTATCACCTGAGGTATCTGATTTGATATCATGAGGACTGCTGAATTCTTAGTGCACTCAACCGCTACGCCGTAACAGGGTGGCTATAAAGGGTGTAACTAGATTCAGCGGAAGCCGTGGTGTTAAAGGCAGATATGCAAGATGGGATTTGCACCTCTTCTCAGAAGAGAGATATTTCTGGGCCCATCTTGACTGACTAAGTATACTGATGAAGTGCATGGCCATGCCCAAACGAACTGATTAGTTCTTTGTCGTTTACCTATCAGTGAAAGTCAGATAATCAAGAGAACAGAATCTTGAGTATTTAGAGTTGACACTTTCCAAGCTCATACTCATAGATGAAATATCGCGATGCAAAGGGAAAAGCCAAGATATACCCAATCAATGAACAGTAGTTTCATAGATACCAATTCCTCACGGAATGTTTATATCACCAAATCTGGGTATAAGAGTTCTTGTAACCTGGTCAGCCTAAGTGCCTGTCTAGGGGCCTCCTTAGGTCCGTATAATCAAAGGTGGTATTGCCAACTTGCACAAGTGGGAGTCTGTTAGGAATTATGTGCAGAGTTGACAAACCAAGTGATTATACAATCCAATGTTACAAGACACTTGAGGGTCACACCTGTGAGAACCTATAAGTCGAACAAGTTAGATGAAATCCCGAAATGGAGAGTTAGGATTTATAATAGTGTATTATAAATCTATTGGGTAATTTCAGTCAGAATTACCAAAGTTGGAGGGTTATTAATTAATTAGGATATTATATATTTATTAAGATAAATAAATATATAATAGTTAATTAATAAAGTGTTATATATTAGATAAATATATAAATTATAATTATCGTATGCAAATTCTTTTCCAGCTAATTAAATAAGGAAAGGATTTGAGATAATTATCATAAGGAAGCTGAATCTCATCCAAACTGTATTTTTCCTCCGTATAAATAAAGCCTATGGGTTAAGGAAAAATATTAAGCCTTTTCAGTTGAAAAATCAGTTTTCTGTCCCCTCCTCCTCTCTCCCAAAACCGGCGCACACACACCCCTTTTCGGGTCGTTTTTGTTGTTCGGGTTTCACGGTTCTGCTAGAGGAACGTTCGTTGGTTGATTACAGGTGGACTATCATCAAGCAATCCAGGTAAATTAATCTAACCTAAACCTTTAGGCTTAGAGCTACAAACGATTAAGATCATTAGGCTTTAATGGGTTTTTAGCTTTTATCGCTTCCGCATGATTAGATCAGAAACAGCGTGTTTTCTGATCACGTGGGTTTTAACAGTTTGTATTAAACCTACGAGATATATCAAACCAGCGAGGTCTTGATAGATCTGAGATAATCCTCGGATCAGTGTGATCCAAGGATACCCACAAAAACCCAACAAAAAGTGGGTTAACTTATCCTTAAACTGATAAGTTGACTTCCTGATATTTAAAAAGGAAAATTGTCCTTTTCCACTTTATACGTTCAAATCAGATTTCAAGAATTTTCAAACTATCTCTCTTTTGCTCTTCGAACAGCCAACGCCACCGTCCCGCTTCCGGCCACTTTCCGGCAATTTCCGACCTCCGTTCTTCGATCCGACTACACCCAGACGATCACGGTAAGATTTCGGACACGATGACACCAGTATTAACACATATCTGTTACGTTTTCTTAACCGAATCGAAGCCTAAAGCTTCTTGGATAAACCCGAAACCCAAACTCTTTGGAATGGGTTTTCGGGACGTCCAATCGGTCGTTTGTTGTTTAGAAACTTGTTTAGAACTAATTTAGATCATAATGTACTAGTTTACAAGTTCATAGATCGTGTTTTGAATCGATTTGGGGCTGTAGAAGTCGGACAGCCGTCGGTTTTCGAAAAACCCCGAATCGGGTATTCATATTACCCGAATCGGGTATCTTGAATGTTCTTGATGTTCTTGAGTCCCGATTCGGGAAACCTAATAACCCGATTCGGGTATTCGGGTTTCCCGCATCGATCCATCGTGGAACCCTTGTTATCTTGTTTTTACAAAAACCCGATCCGGGGAACATGGATAACCCGATTCGGGTATCCGAGTTTCCCGCATCCATCTTTAGGGTGGACTTTTTGAACTTGTTTTACAAAATTTTTGATAAGTGTTTTTATCATCTTTACCGATTCGGGTTTACCCAAAACCCGAATCGGGTTTCTTTAGGAAATCCAAAATAAATTCTAAGTGTCTTATCATCTTTACCGATTCGGGTATACCCAATTCCCGAATCGGGTTTCTTGAGGAAATTCATATGTATAAGTGATCTCAATTCCCGACTCGGGAAACTGAGTAACCCGATTCGGGTACTCGTGTTTCTCGACTCGCGTTGAGTCGAGGTCATGCCAAAATTTTTATCAAGTGTTTAAGAGTATTGGAGACGGGTAATGTTTTACCCGATTCGGGTTTGTGACTATCCCGATTCGGTTTTGCCAATACCCGAATCGGGTGTGGAACTTTTTCCCTCTCCACTTCTTTCTCAACACTTAATGAATCGTTGAGTGTTCTAACTTGTTAAACTTGTTGTATCTAAACAGAAATGGCTCTCAACATTGCTGCTGACCGCGCGCTGATCTCTGAGGAAGATCTCAGGCCCATTACTCAGAACAACGAGTACGTGGATCTGAACAGCTTTCCAGCTCAGGAACCAGTCATCTTGGAAATCCTGAAGGTGCACCCTCTTGCCTATGCTCTTGAGGCCACTGCTGAGGTACCGATGATCTATCTCCAACAATTCTGGAACACATCCAGGATTGTTCATCATGCCGGAGGACGAACCCTCGTTGGCCGAGTAGACCAGACAGAGCTGTCAGTCAACCTTGATGACTTCCGTCGCATCTTACACCTTCCGACTGACTCCGTCGAGGCTCCATTCGAACCTGTCATTGACATACCGATCCTTTTTAGCGAGATCCTCGCCATCGGTGTCATGGCAAACCCTGGTCAACGACTCAACGGTATCTCTCATGTTACCAACAACATGCTGCCACCACTATGGGCGTCTCTGTTCAGTATTTTGAACAGATGTCTATCTGCCAAGGTCAAAGGCATCGACAAGGCCTCGACGCAACTATGGCACGTCATCCACTCTATAATCTACGGACGTAGGATTGATATAGCGGCGCAACTGTGGATTGACATCACACGGGATGTGGACCCGAACGACCAGCGCACCAAACACTCGTCCATCCCGTGGATGCGCTTCTTTGCCCTGATGATCCGAGATCACATGAACCGCCATCCAGAAGTCGATCGCCGATCTCGTCACCCAACCTTCAAGAGCAAGGAACTCTCCAGATCCAAGTATCGAACGCTCAAGCCAGGGCAAGTGGAGATGCCGATACCTCGCCACGTGTTGGATACCGCTGATAGGGAAGCAACGAGCGTAGGACTATATAAGGCGTCCATAGGTTTAGACGACACATCTACGGACTCCTCAGAGCCGAGGAGCCCTGCCCAGGATGTGCAAGCCGTCCGTCACTCGGCTCGGGCCCTAGGTGCCGAGCCCCGAGGTTCCACTGGGGGAGCCTCTGGTTCAGGGGTCATGAGAGTGGACGTGAGGGGGGAGCCGGGTAGAATAGTCAGCAGATCCGCGGTTCCACACGTGCCTCAAGTACGTCCGAGTGCTCTCTACCAACAAGTCCGACATGCAAGGGGTCGTCGCACTCAACGACAATTGGTTGATGAGGAAGAACACTCAGCAGAATACTACATCCGATCCAGAACGAAGCAGTACACCGGTACTCAGAGGTACTCGCCGCCGTCACCCTTTCATGATGAAGAACGGGAGCCGTCACCAGCTCAATCACTCGAGGGTCAAGGTGAAGACGTGGAAGCTTCTCCACAAGAACAAGCACACGTTCTTTCACCTCCCCAGACTGACGCTGCTCCCGGACCACAAGGTGATCCACACGGCAAACCTTCTGGAGACGACTCAGATGGTGATTCTGACCATGGTGAAGGCAAGGACACATCCACCTCCGAACACACTCCATCCGATCGACAGGTCGTCGATGTTGAGGCCACCGAGTCCGAACAACTGGACTTCGGTGATGGTTCTTCTGAGGAGGTGGACAACCTCAAGAGCGGTAAAGCTCAAAGAGATGAAGATGAGGTCACGTCATCTTTCAACGGAGACTACTCCGTGGACATCCTCAAACAGGATGACGTTGATTCAGTTGGCCGAACTGACGGTCGTGATGGTGAAGAAGATGAAGTGGGATCGGCATTGGAGAAACAAGGTGATGAAGACCTTGAGGGTGCTGGTGAGGGTCTAAGAAAAGAGACCGAAGATGAAGAGGTCCACTTAGACGAAGAGTGGCTTAGGATAGAAGAACAGGGAGGAGATGAAGAACCCACTAGGTTAGACACCCTAGGACTCCTGTCTACCCCGAGTCATTCCCCCACAGAGGCAACCCACACTCAGACCGGTCACTTGATGGCGTCGGGTCAAGACGCTGGCAGCCAACCAGCGCATTTGCATACCCAAGCCACCCACTCGGCCATCTCTCAACAGATGGTCGTTTCATCTTCTCACGGGGATTTAGCACAACTTCCATTGACCACTCACTCGGAGTCGGTCAATGTTGAGATAAGAGAGGAACTGCCCCACCTCTCGACTTCTTTCCGTGCACCAAATGTCTTAGATCCATTTCCTGAGACGTATCACGTCATTCATTTGGGTAGGACACAGTTTGGAGCATCATCCGCCCGCCCGAGTGGCCTGGCCGGAACGGGGAGAGTCGGTGCGTCTGATGACGCCCTTCGAGGATCCACCGGAAGTCCTGACATCGTCAACCCTACACCAGCGATGACTTCAGGCCGAGAGAGCACCTCTTTGGGTCTCTTCTCGACAACTTGCGCTCAAGCAGCACCAGGTGTTGTACTACCGGGACCGGGTGCGACAGACTCGAGCGAAGTCTTTAAAGACGCTCACGCACCACCGAGGCTCTTAGGCCTGACGGATTCGGACGACATCCTAAAAGTCGTCCAAACCAGATTCGCGGAGCTCGACCGCACCGAGGCCTCCCGGAACGCCAAACTTGAGGCTTTCGAGAGTGCTCTCAACGAGCAAAGAGGAGAGATAGAGACCTTGAAGTCTCGGGACGCTGATCGAGAGGCCGAACTACAAGAGCTACGACGCCAAGCAAAAGGCAAGTCTACTGAACTTCAACAGCATCACTCCGTGGCTCCTCCTCTCCGCACCGAGCCAATCCTCCGTCTACAACCTCCTCAACCAACTGCTCAAGAAGCCATCCCGGGCTACGTACTTGAAGCCGAGTTCAACATGACAGTCTCCGCGCTCACTACTCAGAACGACAAGCTTTCGGCTAAGCTCAAGCGAGCGGAGGAACTACTAGCTGCCAGGGATGCACAGTTGGCGGATCGAGAAGCACAGTTGGAAGCCGCCAACCGCCGTATACGCGAACTCGAGGCAACGTGCCGGCCTCAGGCTCAGTCCTCAAAACGGGGACATGATGACACTGACCCGGGCGCAGGTCCTCGTGAGGGGGAGATGCAGGGAGCCAAGAGACCTCGCATCGGCCTCGCTCAAGTCTCGGGTTCAGGATCTTTATCCGCTCCAGCTTCCACGGCCGCCCCTCGACTGCTCCATCAGAGTCTGCTGCCGCCGACGCTCCCTATGTCGATTCAGACACGGAGGAGATTCCTGACATGGGGAGCTGGCACTACGAGCCAATCCCGGCAGGGGAGACCGTTCAGTTTCCTCAGATGACGGATACGGCGCAGATTGATGTAGTTCCCCCAGAAGCAGCGCCGACAGATTTATCAGGTGTTCAGATTCCGGAAGAAGCCCGGAAGATTCTTCGGTCGCTTGCTCAGAGCCTCAGGATTTTCTAGAGGGGGGACGACATCGTCCGGGACTCAGACTACAACAGCCTTCTATCTGCATTCGAGTTTCCTACTCCAGAAGCTCCTCGGACCATCCACTCAACTGATCCAGAGTCCGCCGCTCCAACCGTCATCCAGCTCAACTGGAACCATTCAGTAATCTTCCGGCCATTCCTTGAGGAGTCCTTCTCCCGTATCTTCCAGCAGGAGAAACTGCACGTATGGTCTCGAAAGGTCTATTTCGGGATCTCACACATCAAGACAAAGAGAAGAAGGACAGCTTACGTGCACCAGAGGATGTGCAGCTGGGCCACCCACGGACGTCAAAGAATCAGACGTCGTTTCATCAAGGTAACTGCTATGCGCCCTTACAAACATGGACATCAGTTGTTCCTTGAGTACGACGTCCGTATGTATGGGACCGGCGTTCCTCGAGGAGTGTTGCAGGACTGGACCTTCACGGAAGCAGATCTAGATCGGGTGCACTTGGAAGATCTCCTCACGCTCATCAAGTACCTCCAGGGTCCAATTCTCCGACCCGAACACTATAGAGACGGCACCGAGATACTGAAGAAGTACGTTCGCCATGCGATCACACTTGCGCGGGTGACGGACTACCAGCTCGCAATCGAGAGCCGCCAGCCGAAGGTCAACCTGCTCGTACCTGGTATTAATGCTTATCTTCCGTACATGCCAACCAGGATACCAGAGCACGGGGTTCTCTATGTGACACAGAACAAGAGGGAGCGCAGATTTATGAGATTTGGCAAGCTTGCCAAGTTCTGCGACGGGACCCTTCTCTACGTCTACAACGGGATGCAGAGTAGACTTTTGGCTGATCAAGTACCAGAGCGAAAGTTCATTGACGGAAAGGGAAAGATTCTGGAGGCCATGAACTTGATCGAGAGAAAGCTCAAGGAGAGGCTGATGCACCGACGTGTAGAAGCGGCGATGCAGATGAGAGCGAGGATCATTGGAGAATGGGATGAGTTCCTGCAGATGTCGAAGTGGGAGCCGACGCTGGAGCTTCCACCACCCTTCTAACTTCTTCCCAAAAAGGGAGATTGTTAGACCCTACTTTGTGGGTTGTGAAGAAGTCAAGGGTCTATCTAGTCATTTCCTATTTCTTATATTAGCTTTAGCTTTATGTTTGCCCTCTTTTGTAAAGAGTCATAGACTCTAAGGGCCTTTCTTGTAATTTCCTATTACCTAGTGCTATAAATACAAAGCTATAGCCTAGGGTTTTGTGTAGATTGGTAGCCTACTATTTTGGTTGAGAAACATTCCCAAGAACAACAACATTTTCTTTGTATTTCATCTACATTCTACCATTCTCATTAGTAGTGATAATCATTGTTTCATCTTTTCTACTAATTTTCTCTCCATCTTACATTCTCTATCATTTGGGATTCACATACCCGCGGGTAGTAAATTTTGTGAACTGAACCCGACCCGCGACTTAGTAGGTACCCTCATTTTCGGGTTTTCCGGTTCACAGATTGCTCGAGTATCGGTTTTCTCGGTTTCAGATCATATGGTTCGATTCGGTTTTTCGGGTTTTCGGTTTTTTTGAACACCCCTATAGTTCAACCACCTTGATCCACCAAGACCTTGTATGTACGTATTAGCTTCAAAACATGCAAAAACAAGAGCGTCTTAAAATTTTCTTATGACTTTCGTAATTCGTACAACTTTTTTAGAATTTCTTTTTTTGAAAGAGGTATCATAGACCACATTGCGCCCAGACTAATCCTCAGCAATTTTGGGCCGAAGCCCGACTGCTAAAGCATGCAGCCCGGGGTCGAAGCCCCTGTACCTCCAGAATGCGTCCCCCAGGGCTCAAACTCGGGTTCACCATTATGTAGTGCCCAAGCCTTAACACTAGGCTAACACTCCTTTGTTTTTTTTAGAATTTCTTGCGGACAACATATTTTAATATTAAATCAGAACACCATTTTTTAAAAATAGAGTGAATTGCATTTTTAGTCCCATGTTTATGGTTGCTTTTTCCTTTTCGTACTACAATTTGTAAAGTACACTTTTTGTCCTTTTTCGTGTTTCATATCCTAAGGTAGGGGGTAATTGATTCAAATGCCCATAACGCACATCCACTTTGCACAATATACCCACACCGTTACGCCGTTATAACGGCGATATAACGGCGATATAACGCATCAAAACGCCGTTATAACGCACCAAAACGCCGTTATAACGGCGATATAACGCACCAAATGTGCGTTATAATGGCGTTTTGGTGCGTTATAACGGCGTTTTGGTATAACGGCCCTTATAACGCACATTTGGGGGTATGATTGCAAAGTGGGGGTGGGGCTTTGGGTATACCGGTAAAGCCCTTAGTCCCTCTTGCTAATTATGTCGTTAGAGGAGGCCTTGCTAAGTCCATCATGTGCACCTGACATGAGAAGAAATTTAATCTTTTTACCTTATTAATATTTTTTATGAATTCGTACTAAACTTCTCCTTGAACTTGAAGGCCTGCACATGATGAAAAACTATAACCCATTCCTTTAGCCGCCCATCCCTTTCTACGTCACTAGATCAACACCACCATTGGCTGGCTGATTGGTTGTTTGGCGATATCAACGCACCACCACCACCACCATCCCAAGAATAAACTTCAAGAGGTAGAAGACAATGTCCCACCATGAACTTGGATGCACCATCAATCCTCCCACACCATCCTTTCTTCACTTTTCCTTCCAACATGACGACACCCGACCTCAAAATTAGATGTATATCTACGTCAACCAACCTCAAACTCGAATGCAGATTTAAATCACATTAAACTCATTTTGCGGAGTAGTGTTTGAGGTTTTTGAATTTTTTTTGTTTTACACAGATTTGATTCTAGTTTGTTGGGTATTAAGTTGTTCTATATTTACAATGTTTTAGGGTTTTGATCCAGATTCAAGTTTAGTCTAAATATTTGATCCATATTCAAGTTTATATCACATATAGTTTTAATATTTATATTAATTTATGTAATTTATTAATATATATATATATATATATATAATTCATAAACAACTCAAGTAAATTGATCATTTTATCTATTTTGTCACGTCCTATCTTGTCCTGTCTTACCAAATCTTTATTATTATGCAACTTTATTATTTATTTATTTATTACACATAATTATGTAAATTTTTTAAAAACTTAAAAACTTTTATATACCCCTATTTTAGAAAAAAGTTTAAAATTGAACTTATTAAGTTAAACTTTTCATATTACTTTTATTTTATTATTTTATTTGTATATTATTACCACATTTAAACATAATTAAAACATAAACTATTTTATGCTACAATTAAAAAATGCAACATAAATAGATGTTCATTAATTAGTCTTAATAAAATTGAATAGAAAATAATAAATAATATACTTTATTAAGTTAAGGGTAATTATAGGGGAGTATTTATTATGTATAAACTGAATTTATTAAAACAACATATAAAAAATACCCGAAACATAAATGGAAATAAATTAAAAAAATAAATTTTAAAATATCTTTTTATAAATTTTATTAAATGAAAAATAGGCAAAATCGTATGTCTCATCGTGAAGATTCTTCTAATAACCTTATACAAAAACCCTTACAAAAACCCTTACAAAACCTTCAACATAGATAAGTCTCTAACCTCATGCCTTTAAGCACTCTCATTCAGAGGTATAGACAGGATTTTAATGTTTTTTTTGGGTGGGGGAAAGGGGGGTTAAAATCTCAAATTTAGTTTATCGATTGAATTTATTCTAACAAGAAGTAAAGTACATGTATATATACAACACTAAAGTGACTTATTCATTAAGCTTTTACTTAAGATTCAAGGAGAAAATTTGATTTATAATGTATGTAGATAAAAAAACAAGATGAAAACCATGAATATTGCGGCTTTCTTTAGATCTCATGTTGTTCGGTTCTCTATAAGACCATCTCCAAACTTATTTCTGAACGTATGAAAGTCTACTTGGATCAATTGGTAAGCCGTAGCCAATCAGCTTTTATACCAGGGAGGCGTATCTCGGATAACATAATGATGGCACATGAACTTGTGTCAGGATATCATAAACTGTCGGGTCCACCTAGATGCGCATTCAAGATTGACATTCGCAAAGCTTACGATATGGTTGATTGGAGTTATATTATAGGCCTTCTTCAAGGTTTTGGTTTCCATCCGGTTTTTGTGGGTTGGATTCGGGAAATGTTGCATACATCGTCTTTTTCTCTTGCTATCAATGGTGGTTCGGTTGGTTTTTTTAAGGGTGCCAGGGGTCTTCGTCAAGGAGATCCGATTTCGCCTTACCTTTTCACCTTGGCAATGGAAGGTTTTTCCATGGCATTGACGCATTGTATAGCTCAGGCTACGGGGACGTTTGGCTATCATGCGGGGTGTGAAAGCTTAGATATCTCGCACCTTTGCTTTGCGGATGATCTCTTTGTTTTTACACGAGGAGATGTAGCTTCTATTGAGATTCTTAAAAGAGCGCTTGAAACGTTCAGAAACTGGTCGGGTCTTGAACCAAGCTTGGAGAAGAGCGAGGTCTTCTTTGCTAATGTACCGGAGGATGTAAAGTCTTCTATTTTAGAGACTCTTCCTTTTTCTGCAGGTACATTCCCTATTAGGTACCTGGGAGTACCACTTTC